>JARWLF010001433.1:0-10261 GCA_029853055.1 Scenedesmus sp. KT-U | reverse complement strand
CCGCGTCGGCTGGGGCCGCGTCGGAACTCGACGTGGAAATCCTGGCGAAGCCCTACGAGTTCTCCGCCTTGGAAGCGGCGATCGAGCGCGCGCGTCGCCGCGTGCTCGTCGCGGCAACCGCGAATACGGCGAGTTGAGGAGCCGAAGCCGCTCACCTCGCTGTCGAAAAGGCAGGCGTGTGTGATTTCGTTGTCAGGGCAGCCGGACTCGCGGTAGCGTCCTTCATGCGGTCCGCCTTGGTCGTACTAACGGTACTCGCGGCCCTCGTGAGCGTCGCCGTCCTCGGCCTCGCCTTCGGGGCGTTTCTTGCGCCGACCAGCAACCTTTTCGCCGTCGTCGGGTCGATGGTCTGGGCGCCGTTCGGACCGGTCCTGCTGCTCGCGGTTCTCGTGGCGTTCGCCGTCGGTATCGCGGCGCGCATCGGCGGCCTGCGCCGTCTCGGGGGCGCAGTGCTCGCGCTCTCCGCGCTCGTCATCGCCGGCGGAGGCTTCATTCTCGCTCGGATGACGATGGCGGCCCTGGCACACGGCGCGACGATCGACTTGCCGGCGACCTTCAGGCTCGGGGCCATGGACCGGCCTTCGCCCGACATCGTCGAGACGGTCCGGTCGGTAGAGGGGACGCAGCTGCATGCGGCGATCTACCTGCCCGCCGATGCTTCAGAACCCGCCCCCGTGATCGTCTATGTCCACGGCGGCGGCTTCATGACGGGCACGAGCACGGAGACCGCAGCCGACCTCGGATGGTTCGCCGATCGGGGCTGGCTGGTCGTGTCCGTGGAGTACCGCCTGTTCGGACCCGGGCTTGCGACCTGGGACAAGGCGCCGGACGACGTGGCCTGCGCGCTCGTCTGGACCGCGGCGAACGCGGCCCGGTTCGGGGGCGATCCGGCACGGTTGGCCCTGCTCGGCGATTCGGCCGGCGGCAACCTGGCGATCAATATCGGGTTTGCCGCGGCGGCAGGACGGGCGACGTCGAGCTGCGGGTCGGACGTCCCGGTGCCGCGCGCCATCGCCGTCCTCTATCCGGCCGTGGACCCGCTCAGCATCTACGAGGACGGCTTCCCGATCCCCGGTTTCGAGCCCCGGATGCTGATCGAGGGTTATATCGGCGGCAGCCCGGCCGCGCTGCCCGAGCGCGTCGCGGCGATCGCGTCGGCGATCTACCTGACCCCGCAGGCGCCGCCGACCCTGATCGTCCTACCTGAAAACGACAGTCTGGTGGTTGCGAGGGGCACCCTTGCCTTCGTTCGAGACGCAGAAGCGGCCGGGCTGGACCTCGAGCTGGTGCGGATCCCCTTCGCGAACCACGTCTTCAACCAGATCGCGGCCAACTCGCTCGGAAACCAGATCGGCCGCACGATCCGCCTGCGATTTCTGGAGCAGCACGTCCGCTGACATGGCACCACGACGCGAAGATGCAGCTTGTTCCAGAGCACTTTTCGACCTGACGAAATCGGCTCGAGTGCTCTAACTCGCTGATTTCGAGCATTACCGTGGCCCGCTCGATCGGCCGCTCGCCGAGGAGGCGAAGCCCGCCGCCGCCGCTCACGCCGTCGTCACCACATCGTGAACGCATGACGCGCGCAGGCGGGCAGCCGCGGACTATTCTCCCGACATCATCGACGCGGGAGGACGCCCATGGACCAGCGCATCATCGATCTCTACGACGCCTTCACCCATGGCCGGATCGACCGCCGCACCTTCCTGCGCCGCCTCGGCCGCGTCGCGGGCGGCGCGGCGGCGGCGAGCGCGCTCCTGCCCGTGCTCGCCAACGATTACGCGAAGGCGCAGACCGTCGGCGAGGACGATCCGCGCATCGGCGTCGAGACCGTCTCCTTCGGCGCGGACGAGAGCGGCTATCTCGCCGCGCCGGCGGGTGACGGGACGAGCGGCGCGGTGATCGTCATCCACGAGAATCGCGGGCTCAACCCGCATATCCGCGACGTCGCCCGGCGCTATGCCGCGGAGGGCTTCCTCGCGCTCGCGCCGGACTACCTCGCGCCGATCGGCGGCACGCCCGACGACGAGGACCGCGCCCGCGACATGATCGGCACGCTCGATGCCGAGCGCGTCCTCGAGACCTCGATCGCCGCGCTCGATTTCCTCGCGGCCCATCCGCGCTCCAACGGGCGGGTCGGGGCGGTGGGCTTCTGCTGGGGCGGGGGGCAGGTGGGCGCGCTCGCGGTCGCCGAGCCGCGCCTCTCCGCCGGCATCGTCTATTACGGGCGCCAGCCGCCGAGCGATCGCGTCGCCGAGATCGAGGCGCCGCTCCTCCTGCATTACGCCGGCCTCGACGAGCGCATCAATGCGGGCATACCGGATTTCGAGGCGGCGCTGCAGGAGGCGGGCAAGGCCTACGTGCTGCACATGTACGAGAACACGAACCACGCCTTCGCCAACGACACCAACGCCGCCCGCCACGACCCGGAGGCCGCTGCGCTCGCCTTCTCGCGCTCGATCGCCTTCCTGCGCGAGCACCTCGGAGAGGGGTAGCGATCCGCGATCGGCGCGGGGCCGGCTTGTCGGCGCCTTCGACGCGGCGGGCGGGTAAGCGCGTCAGCGTGCGGGCGCGCGACGCCGGACGGCACTCGTGCGTGGCGCAGACGCCTCCAGCGCCGCGCAGGCGTCGCCGCCGAGCGTGTTCGGCATCGCGGGCTTCGGCCCCGTGCCGCCCGCCTCGATCCACGCCTCGACGGCCGCGAGATAGGCGTCGAGCGTCTCGATCTCGGCGCGTTTTTCGGCGAGTTCGCGCCGCTTCTGCGCGACGATCCCGGCGCTCGTCGCGAGCGTGATCGCGCCGCGATCGTGCAGCGCCAGGAAGGCGGCGATCTCGCGCAGCGAGAAGCCGAGCGACTGGGCGAGGCGGATGAGCCGCACGCGCTCGACATGCTCCTCGCCGAAGAGGCGATAGCCGTTGCCGGAGGGGTGCTCTTCGGCCCGCAGCAGACCTTTTCGCTCGTAGAACCGGATCGCGGTGCGGGGGACGCCCGTCGCCTGCTCGAAATCGCGGATCGTCATCGCCATCGCGGAAAAGCCTCTTGACCGTGCACTTTGGTGCACAGTCTAGCCTGCGCGCCTCCATCGCGACAAGGAGGTTCGCATCGTGAAGACATCCAAGGAAAACAAGGGTCTCGTCCTCGTGACCGGGTGCTCGACCGGCATCGGGAGGGCCACCGCTCTGCGCCTCGCGCACGAGGGCTACCGGGTGATCGCCGGCGTGCGGCGGGAGGCGGACGGGCGGGCGCTCGAAGAGGAGTCGCGCTTCACGAACGTTGCCGGGACGCTCGCGCCGATCCTGCTCGACGTGACGCGCGACGCCGACATCGAGGCCGCCGCCGCGCGCGTGCGCGAGGTCTCGGCCGGGGAGGGGCTCGTCGCCCTCGTCAACAATGCCGGGCGAAACCTCGTCGCGCCCTTCGAGCACACGGACCCGGCGGACGCGGCGCATCTGATGGCGGTCAACCTGATGGGCCCGCTCGCGCTGGCGCGGGCGCTCCTCCCCGATCTCGCGCGCGCGGCATCGCGTCGGCGCACGGCGAAGATCGTGAACGTGGGCTCGGTCGGCAGCCATTTCGGCCTGCCCTGGGAGGCCTGGTACCACGCCTCCAAATTCGCGCTCCTCGGGATCGGCGAGGGCCTGCGCGCGGAGCTCCATGCGCAGGACATTCGCGTCACGACGATCTGCCCCGGCGGCATCCGCACGCCCTTCATCGGCGCGACGGGCGCGCAGGCGCAGGCCGCGATCGCGGCGCTCCCGCCCGAGCGACGCGAGGCCTATGCCGCCGGCCTCGCCGCCTTCGCGCGCACCGCCGGCGCCGTCGATCGCCTCGGCAGCCCGCCCGAGCGCGTGGCGACCGCGATCCTGCGCGTGATCGAGCGGCGAAACCCGCCCGCGCGGGTGCTCGTCGGCCCGGACGCGCATCTCCTCCACGGCCTGAAGCGCTGGCTGCCGGAGGCGATCCACGGCGCGCTCGTGCGCACGCTCCTCGCGCCGCGCCCGCGGTCGAAGCGTGCCGACGCGACCGAGGAGGCCCTGAACGCGGCCGGCTGATCGCCGAGGCGACGATCGCGACGGGGACCCTCAATCTCGCCGTCGTCCGCGGCTCGCGTGCTCTGGACGGCGGTGCGCGTTGCTCTCGCTTACACGATCTTGCGGCGGATGCATGTGGCCGCGGCTTTCAACGGTGCGGCGAAGCGCTGACCCATGTTAGCGTATCGGCATCGGATGGGCTCGGGTCTTCGCCGAGCCCGCAGGAGGCCGCGCATGTCCGGCACGAGTTTCGAGAACTTCCGCGATTTCTACGAGAGCGTTTATGCGGGCGCCATCGACGAGTCGCGGACCGGGGGGCGGATCGGCGCTTGCGTCCTGCGCGCGTCGCAAGGCGCGGGCGATTGGTCGGATGCGCCGACGCCCGATCTCGTGCTCGCCTTCCTCAGCCGACACGAGGTGCGCGGCGCCGTCGATTGCGGCTCCGGGCGCTTCTCGACGCGCATCAATCCCGGCAGCTTCGTCGCCGCGCCTCCCATGTGCCAGACCACCTTCCTCCTGGAACGGCGAAACGACGTCCTCGCCGTCGCTCTGCCCTATGCGCGCCTTCTCGCCTTCTGCGGTTCGGATTCGGGCATGCCGCGCGACGGCGATCTGGGGCCACTCCACGGGCGTTTCACTTCCGATCGGCAGACGGTCCGGCTCGTCCACGCGCTCTGGGACAGCCTCGGCGCGAGCGAGCGGGGCTGCACCCTCGCCGCGGACGGGCTGGTGCTCGGCCTCGCCTCTCGCCTCATGGTGCTCGCGCGCGCCCGCGTGGCCGACCTCCGCCACGGGCGCCTGACCGCCTGGCAATTCGGACGCGTACGGGACTATGTGCAGGACCATCTGCACGAGGCGATCGACCTCGATCGCCTCGCCGGAGCGCTGGACTTGTCGGTGTTCCATTTCGCGCGGTGCTTCAAGGCGACGACCGGCACCACGCCCCACCGTTACGTCATGGCGATGCGCGCCGAGCGCGCGGCCGCGATGCTCGCGCAGCCGAGCGCCACGATCTCCCGCGTGGCGATGGAATGCGGATACGCCTCCTCGCAGCATTTTTCGACCGCCTTCCGAAGCATTATGGGTCTCACACCTTCCGATTACCGGAGGAGGAGCGGGCCGGCGGTGGCGGACAGCGAGTCGTGAGGCTACTGCCACTGTTCCGCGAGGGTCGCGAGCAGTGACCATCTTCAGGCAGCCTGCTTTGGTTAGAACAGATCGGCGACTTTATCCGATGTTGGACATCCTCTACTTCTCGCTGCTCGCGGCCTTCTTCACGCACGAGCTCGACGCGGTCAAACAGCACGAGTGGCGCGTCTTGCCGTTGACCAGCTTCCTGCCGGACCGTATCGGTGAGCAGGTCTTCATCTGGGTTCACGTGCCGCTTTTCGCGGCGATCCTGTGGTTCAGCGGCAACGAGCCGACGAGCGGCTTTCGTAACGCGATCGCCGCCTTCGCGGTCGTGCACGTATGGCTGCATTGGATCTTTCGCAATCATCCGAGATACGAGTTCGACAATCCGAGCTCTTGGGGGCTCATCCTGCTCACGGGGTTGCTCGGAGCGGCATATCTTATCGGGACATTCGTGATGCTTGCTTGATCTTAGTTGGGCGCCGCCTCCTGACAGCGCCTCCGCTCGCAAGGTAAACGCCCGCGGAGATCGCAGCGATGGCCCCGCCCGACGCGACGTCGTCCCGGTCTTGATCGCGCCGGCGGGAGCGGTGTCTGTGACGGAGCCGATCAGGCCCGGCCTCGCCGGCGCAGGAGCGTCGCGACGATGGTCGCGGCGGCGAGGGCGGCGAGGACGAGGATCGCCGCGAGGAAGCCGTGATCCTCCGAGGCGTCCATGGTGGCACCGACGAGAGGGGGGCCGGCCAGGGTGCCGACCTGGTAGAGGATCAGGAACAGCGCGTTCGCGGACGTGAGGTCTCGTGCCGAGACCTTCTCGCCCATGATCGTGAGCCCCAACGTGTAGAACGCGCACGCGACGCCGCCGAGAACGAAGGTCGACGCGAGCGCCAGCCTCGGATCGGCGGTGGCGAGGAGAGCGGAGGGGATCGCGAGGGCGACGAACGCGAAGACGAGCCACAGCACCAGATGCTCGCGGTTGATGCGGTCGGCGAGCCAACCGAAGAGGAGCGACAGCGCGACGCCGCCCCACAGGAAGGCGCTCACGAGGTAGAGGGCGGTGTTCTCGCCGATGCCTTGGCGCAGCCCGAAAGTCGGGAGGAGCGCGATGTAGGTGTATTCGAGCGCGCCCCCGAACAGCGCGGCGACCATTCCGATCGGAACGAGACGATACATGGCGCCGAAACCGCCCGTCGGATGAATGCTCATGCGCGGGGAAAGCTTGGACGCGAGCAGGAGAATGCCGCCGCTCAGGAGGAGAACGCCGCCCGCGAAGGCGAAGGGGACGGTGCCGTATACGGGCATGTAGCCGAGAACGATCGGGCCCGCCCCGTAGCCGCCGAACAGAGCGACCGTGTAGAGCGCCAGCACACGGCCCCTCGCGCGCTCCTCGCTGACGGCGTTGATCCACGTCTCGGCGAGAAGCCACGGGAACAGGAGCACGACGCCCATGAGGAAGCGGATGACGAGCCAGCCTTCGATGCTCTGCCACGACGGCATGAGGACGAAGCCCAGGACGCCGAGCACGCTTCCTCCGGCCATCGCCGGAACGAAGCCGAGTCGCGACGCGATGCGTGGCGCCACGGGAAGAAGCAGAAGCGCCGCGAGAGCCGGCATGCCCGCGGCGATGCCGGTGACCAGCGCCGGCGCGCCCCATCGCTCGAACGTGAGGGCGGTCAGGGGATAGGCGATGCCGTGCGCGAGGCCGAGGAAGAACGTCGATGCGATGACGGCGGTCAGGCTCGCCGCGCGCAGCCGGGGATCCGCCATGAACATGGCTTGGGAGGACATCGAGACTCTCCGAGAGTTGATTTCTACGCTGTAGAGATTTATTCTTCACCGTAGAAATGTCAAGAGGAGATGCCGCGTCATGCCGAGCAAGCGTCAGGGGCCGCGGGCGAGGGGGCTCGATGCGGCGCAGATCGTCGCGCAAGCCGTCTCGTCGCTCGAAGAGGATGCGAGCGCCGAGTTGAGCCTGCGCAAGCTCGGAAAGAGAGTCGGTTGCGACCCGATGGCGATCCTCTACCACTTCCGGTCGAAGGTCGGCCTGGAGCGGGCGATGGCCGAGTTCCTCAATGCGCAGCTTCGCCCCGTCGACCGCGCCGCGCCTTGGCGCTGGAGAATGGCCGATCTCGCGGGACAGTATCGGGAACTCGCCCGCCGCTTTCCGCACACCTTCCCGCTGCTCCAGAGGTTCTGGATCACTGGTGTCGCCGATTACGCCCACGCGGAGATGATCTACGAGGCCCTGGTCGATGCAGGCTTCGCGCGCGACGAGCTCGTGCCGATCTGCTTCGGCTGGTACGCTGCGGTCCTCGGCCTCGCGTCGGCGGAGGCGGGCGGCCTGCTCACGCCGGCCGGACCCGAGCAGCTCGCCGAGGTAGGCGCGCTCGATCCGGAGGCGTTCCCGATCACGACGAGCCTCCTCGGCGAATTCGAGCGCCAGACGCGAGATGCCGCTTACGACCGCGCGGTGGCGATGCTTCTGGACGGACTGGAGGCCCAATGCGCCAGTCGGGCCGGGTGAAGCCTCCGGTTTGGGATGACGTATACAGGCGCTCGACCAAGGCCGTGCGAGGACGTGCAGGGAGAGAAGAAACGACATCATGGCGGCGTCGGGAGCGTGATGGCGTTTCCCTGTCCGAGGAAGTAGTCGACGCCGAAAGCCGCCATACCCCCGAAGATCGCGGCCTGCAGCACCAGCGATGCCGTGAACCAGCTCAGAACCGCCGTCCGCGACGAACCCAGGGCCAACGCCCCCAGCGCGCCGAGATGCGAGCCGATCACGAAGGGCGCGACGAGCGCCAGCCCCGGCAACCCGAAGCGTTGCTGGAGTCGCTCGGTGCGCGGATCGACCGGTGAGGGGACGGCGGCGTCTTCGGGTCGGGTCGCCCAGCGACGCTTGGACCACCACGTGCGTATTCCGTCTCCGGCATAGACGACGAGAGCGACCGTGACGAAGTTCCCCGCAATACCGACCAGCGCCACCGGTACGGCCGGCAGACCGGCCGCGATTCCAGCCGGGACGGCGATCCAGACTTCGAAGACCGGGGTGGCAGCCGCGAGAAATATCGCCGCATAGAGTGCAAGTTCCTGCATGTCGATCTCCTTTCCTGCGTGCTTTCCTTCGCGCGTCGCTTCGGGAGCCGATTCTCGTCCGACCGGGGGTCTACTCGGAGGCCGAGCGGAAGACGGGGACGATCCGGTCGCTCGCGTCGCGACCCTCGGGCGCGAACGGCGTCATGCGCGTCGCTTCGGCCCTGCGCTCGCGGCGCAGATAGGTGTGGTAGAGCGCGGGCACGCCGATCAGCGTCAGCACGGAGGCGAAGCCGAGGCCGGCCATGATCGTCACCGCCATCGAGGCGAAGAAGCCGTCCCAGAGAAGCGGCGCCATGCCGAGGATCGTGGTCGCGGCGGCGAGCGTCACCGGCCGCAGACGCGACACGCAGGCCGCGACGATCGCCTCCGTCTGCGGCAGCGCCTCCTCCTTCTTGAGGCGATCGATCTCCTCGACGAGGACGATCCCGTTCTTGATCAGCATGCCCGACAGGCTCAGCAACCCGAGCAGCGCCGTGAAGCTGAAGGGCAGGCCGGTGAGGAGAAGCCCGATCGCGGCGCCGGTCACCGCCATCGGAACGAGCGTCCAGATGATCGCCGTCTGGCGGAGCTTGCCGAACAGGAGCACCGTGATCAGGAGCATGATCCCGAACGCCATCGGCATCTGACGGCCGAGGCTGGCCTCGGCGTCCGAGGCGTTCTCGAACTCTCCGCCCCATTCCATCCAGTAACCCGGCGGCAACGCCATCGCCTCTATGCCTGCGCGCACCTCCGCGAAGGCCTGGGGCGCGAGCACGCCGGGGAGCGCGAAGGCTTGTACCGAGAGCGTCGGCACGCGGTCGCGGCGATGGACGAGCGTGTCGCGCGAGAGCACCTCGAACCCGTCGACCACCTGCGCGAGCGGCACGAAGCCACCCAGAGTCGGCGACCAGACCAGCCGGTCGAGCAGCGCACCCTCGCCCGAGACCTCGTCGCGCGGGGTGCGCACCACGATGGGGATTTGCCGGTCACGCTCGCGCACCCGCCCCGCCTCGACGCCGTCGGTCGCGAGCGCGATGGTCTGCGCGACCGCCGTGCGATCGATGCCGAGCGCCTGGGCGCGGTCGCCGGCGTGGAGCGGCCGCGTGACGAGCTCTCGCTCGCGCCAGTCGGTCCGGACCAGACCGATCGAGGCTCCGTCGCGCGCGAGGACGCGTCTCGCTTCCTCCGCAATGGCGCGCAGGACGTCGGGATCGGGGCCGGAAAAACGCACCTCGACATCGGCTGTCGCCGGCGGCCCGTAGATGATTTCCTGCACGCGCGTCTCCGCCCAGGGCAGTGCTTCGTCCGCGAATGCGGAAAGCGCCGCGCGCAACGGGGGGATCGCCTCGCGCGAGACGGCGCGTACGATCAGCTGACCGAACGACGGGTCGGGTTGCGCGGGTTCGTAGACGAGGAGGAATCGGCTCGTCCCGCGCCCCGCGCTCGTGGTGACGGAGACGACGTCCTCGCGGGCGAGGAGCCAATCCTCCAGAACCTCGAGATCACGCAGGGTCGTGGCGATCGGGGTGCCTTGAGCGGCCTTATAGTCGACGAAGAACAGCGTTGTGTCCGATGGCGGGAAGAATTGCTGCTTCACCCAGCCGAACGACGCGATTCCCCCGACCGTACAGGCGACGAGTGCGCCGATGGCGAGCCAGCGCCAGCGCAGCGTGCCGCGCACGAGCCCGGCATAGGAGCGGAAGAACCCGCCCTCGTAGACCGCGCCTCTCTCGGTCTCCCCGACGTGGAAGAGCCGTGCGGCAAGGTAGGGCGTGACGGTGACGGCAAGCAGCCACGAGAGCATCAGCGAGATCGCGATCACCGCGAAGAGCGAGAACATGAACTCGCCCGTCGCATCGGGAGACAGACCGATGCCGGAAAAAGCCATGATGCCGATCACGGTGGCGCCGAGCAGCGGCACCTGCGTGCGCCGCGCGACTTCCGCCGCGGCATCGGCCGCGCGCCGGCCCTTGCGCATCTCGACCTGCATGCCCTCGGCCATGACGATCGCGTTGTCGACGAG
>JARWLF010001432.1:0-10263 GCA_029853055.1 Scenedesmus sp. KT-U | reverse complement strand
AGCCTTGCAATTTGTGATATAATCAAGAAGTTGATGAAGCTCATCGTTACATGCATGCACGTTGCCTTTGACAGCAAATGACTGTCCGAGCATGCCAGCGATCAGGGCTTAAACCTTGATTCCAGTCGCAGAGACAACATCATAGTGCTCTGGGTATGACGACTATTAGTGATACTGTAATGTAGCAACCTAGCTAACCAAGTCACAGACTGTCAGTGCTGCTGTGCTTCGGTGCTCAAGCTCACCATGCCCGCGCCATTCCCCCTCTAGATCCTGTTATTCTCCTACTGCTAGTGGCTCTGGTAATTGCGATCTACCTCACCTTTGGCAGCACGTGACAAAACATATCAACATGCAAGCAAGCAGCCATTTCACAAACCAGCCTGGCAGGCGCGATTCGAAGGAATCCTGGCTCGTGAAACGAGTGCATACAAGAAGACGTGTGGATGTGACGGTGTTCAGCACTACTGTCAACCAGCAAAAATGACGAATTTATTGTATGCAAGCTGCAATATATCCAGTGTCTAACAACCAACGGTGCTGACAACCTGATGCTTGCACCACTCCATCTTTTGGCCATACTGTCTACTAAGCTTTTGTATGGACAGCACACCATCTCGCTCATGCTGCAGGTCAGATGCAATATTGTATCCAGCAGGCATCAAGATGATATCCAATCGGTGGAACAGTGCATATCCACTGCTGAAGAATAACACAGAGATAAATCGTTTGTTACCAAGCCAGACACTGACCAGTCTCATCACCACTGCAGCAAGCTCACGATACTTATATCTCATAACTCAAGCGTCATAAGCAATCAAATTGTCTACTTATGTACAAGCTCTATACTTATCATCACACAGCCCTTGAACCTGCTGTAGATGTGGACTGCCGGCTGCACATCATGCCCAGCTTGCTCATGATTCTCCGTGACAACACTTCACTACCACGTTGAAGAACTCGACCCAGGGTCACTGGGTGCAACTTGAATTCGGAGGTCACCTGCAGAAGACAGTCAGATTGAGAGACACATCAGTAAGGATACCTGGTTTGTGCCTGTGCAGTGACGCAATACTGCCCCTTCGCATAGCAATGCATACCTATGTGGTGGCGTAATGCACAAAACCACGTCGACAGCAATATGACGTACAGACACCCTACTCGCCTACATCATGCCTTCCCACCTTGCTCGTCATCTCTTCACAAGGAACAATCCTTCTGTTGCCGTTCATACTCCGCCAGAGAGCTGCCCTGCAGGCATTCAACCAATACAGAAACAGTCGTTGCCACAGACACAGCACCCAATCATGACACAACAGTGAGAAGTAACATTCTACTGCACGGCTATAACTTTCTATGAGTGCTGTGTTGAGCTGTTGCTGAAGGGACATACTTATCACTGTGACAAAGTGCGCTAAGTGACATGACTGCAACAAACTTACTGTTGCATCCACTGCAGATCAATGTGCTTCACATTTGAAATTGAGGATACTTGTTGATGATTCGACCTACAGGCAGGACAATACACTCAGAAGCAGTGTGCACGGTACTTGCCTTAGCTGTAATAGCAGATGTGTGCACGGCGCTTGCAACAGGTACATTGGCAGCAATGGCTGATGTGTCTATCCTGAGAAAATGAACATGTTTAGCCGTCACCCTCGGAAGCAACTCACCCATACACCAGAAACGTGCGATACCTGCCTTCACCGCAACCTTTCGTGAACATGCGCCAGGCACAGAGGCCTGCACAAAGAAAGGGAGACAATAATGCTGAAGTGCTGGCTGCTGCACCCTTACCTACCTACCCACCTGCTCCCCTGGCCAGCAACGACTGCTACACCTCTACGCTAAGCTCTAAAGTAACGAAAAGAAGCATCAACTCGTCTGTCTGTATCTCTCGTGAACTGCATGGGACCTCCCCGAGTTACACCCACAAGGAGCAGCGGTTTGGAACTTCCAAGGCAGCATCATGTAAGAATGATCAAACGTCACGATACAGACGGGCTATATGGCACCCAGCATCACTCAAAACGAACTCTGAAGTTCGTTTGAGGCCAACTGGCACGCTGCAAAGCCAGGCACCTCAAGAAAAGTGCCTGACAGAGCAAGTGGCGTTCAGGCGCGCAAGGCTCGACGTGTCTGCCTTGAAAAACACGCCTAATGCTGTGCACGATAGCCAACGAGTTGAAAGCTGCCAGATCTCAACAACACGGCCGACATCGATGAAGTGTGCAACTGCGCGGTGTGTACATACTTATATACAGACTTATGAACAGACAATAGGAAACTCTTGGCTCGACTCTGCCCCTTGCGGCCTTATATGGGCATCTGGCCAGTTTCTTCACCTTCTGCGGGTACTGCGATGACAGCTGCTTAGGATACCAGGTACATCCGGTACATCCCCGAGACGTGAAGCAAAGACAGTTATTTACAACCTTGATCCTATCCATTGACTTTTCACTGTCAAGTGCTGCTGCCACTCCGGGACTGCCAGATTCACT
Organism: Scenedesmus sp. KT-U; assembly: GCA_029853055.1. Taxonomy (NCBI): domain Eukaryota; kingdom Viridiplantae; phylum Chlorophyta; class Chlorophyceae; order Sphaeropleales; family Scenedesmaceae; genus Scenedesmus; species Scenedesmus sp. KT-U. The sequence goes on along the minus strand of JARWLF010001432.1, from coordinate 7,762 downwards.
CACTCATCGCAAAGGCTGTCTGATGAACAGCGTTTGATCAATTTTCGTGTGTGTTTGAGTTGTTGAACGTAAATATGGTGGTTGCTGCGTAGAAGCAAAGGCACAACAGCACTGCAGAGCAGCTTTCATGGCCTCTCAGCAAGCTGTACCGCCTTGCCACCTAACGGACCAGCGCGCTTCATGGAGCTACTGGCGGGCAGTTTGATGACGCACTTTTGGTCATCAAGCCTTATAATGTGCTGTCTGTTGCCATCTGCGATGAACTGTGACGATGGATGTGGTCGCCAGCTACAGAGGCTCATTGTCAGCTTCTGCTACACTGCATCCACTAATGCATCCATTGCGCCCTGAATGAGCCACCAGACTGTGGAGAGCAGCACGTTCATTGGTAACACTGAATGCTGCTGTGGTCTCCAGGGGACCCTGCACCTGGTCAGAACAGATGCTGAAGTACACTCTGCTGCGCATGACAGGACTCTCACCATCAGCTTTACCTATACAATCAAAATTCGACGCCCAACGATTCCGACATCTCAGCTAACAGTAGCGCAGTAGCACTGCTGGGTGCGCTTTGCCGCAAGTATGCAGGGCATTCGGCGCAGCCAACATCGCAGCATGCACTCCTTGCAAGGGGGCAATTGGGGAGGTTGCTGCAGGCAGGGTTGATGCGGTTCAAGTCCTTGAACTGGTGATAAGCTGCCCTGCACACTCTTTTTCCCGCCCATGCCTTACAGCTGTCTGGCAGGAAGTCCAGAATGTGCAGGATGAGAAGTATGCTGAGGTCTTTCAGCTGAGAGTCGGTCACTGCAGTGTCTGCATCAGTATCACCTGCTGCTGCCTCTCCTGCTGCTTGTGTAACATGACCAGCCTGGTGAGCTGCATGGAGTGCTGGAGACTGAAGAAGCTGTGCGTGATGATCATCAGCTTGATTGAGCATGGCATGCCGTCCAACATCAATGCAGCAACTTGCGCAGCGCAGCATTGAGACTGCTGTGCATTCATGCTGCTTTGTGAGCCAGTGACACCCTGCACACGACCACCACACAGACACACAGAGCTCCACACATGTAAGGTACCGATGGCACTTTTGTCAAGGTGTGCACAGCAAAGAGAGTCGTTGGTTGTGATTGGTACAGGTAGTGTTGAAGGAGGCAGCATACCTGGTTCCGGCCCTTCTGTCATCTACACTCCAGCAGCCTATAACTTAGCAGGCCGCAGCCTGTCGCGTGCTGTTGTAGTTGTGCTGAGTGGCTACTTAATCAGGCACTGGCGACCCACGTTTCGTTGTTCTTCCACTCAGCTGGTGTCCCTGCTGTCATTGCATGGACCTGCTACTGTAACTCGCATATACGCCCAATCAGCTGCAGTCGCAGGGAATGGGCGGGTTTGCGTCAGCCCAAGCTGTAAACATAAGTATGTGTGCATGTGACAGGCAAAAGCAACGTGAAAGATGCACTGGGCACAACGGGTGACAACTCTGGACACACGTCAGTACAACATGTAGTGCCTGCTTCCTGCTTCGCTGCTGCAGCTAGTCGTTGTTCAAGTGCACGCTACATACTTCCTAATCACGCAGACGTGTACCCCTGTGTGCACCTTGCAACTTGAACAAGTGGGACTTGACAGCAAGAAAGAACTGGATAGCCAGGTGCACGACACGTCGTTGCTGAGGCATTGTTTGCTTCCGTTTGCCTGTAGCGTTCCTGGTTAGTTAGAGCGCTTGATGTGAGCTGCTCTCAAGTAATGCGGTGTTCGACTTTTAACAGCACAGGCACCAGGCAGTGATCCGCTTGGAGAGTGCTTTAAACGCACTAATAGAACGATTTACTGCTTTTGTGAGTACTCGAAGCTGTCTTGACACAAAGGCGCGCTGGATGTAAGCTGTGAAGCAGCTCGTGCTGATCGAACTGCACAATTCTTCGATTTAACGTCCACAGCTCTACATGATGGCTGATACATAACGGTGTAGTTATGGAAAGTGGCCATGATTCTGAACAGCCGCAGACAGTGCCAATAGCTGACCCCCCAGCAGAGCCAGACCAGGCCCAGACAGCAAATGATGAGCTGGAGCCTCAGCTCAAGTACGAACGGCTAGGAGCTGACGTGAAAACGATCCTACAAGACGCTTCAGCAACATGCCTATGTTTATCAGAGAAGGTGCTTGCTCTGGGCACGAGCACTGGCAAGATACACATCTTGGACTACTCTGGCAATGAGGTTGGTTCTTGCACCTAGGACATCTCTAGCCTAGAGTGATGCATCCATATGCTCCTTCAAGGACCTGATATGATTGTAGATTCACGTGGTCATGTTAGCATGTTTTGACTCCCTGTCAAAGTGTCCTTGTGTGTCGAATGGATGCTCAAGAGCACAATCGGCAGCACCACCTGAGCAAATATGCGTGTCGCTCTGCTGTTGTCCTCAGGTGAAGCGGTTTGACCTTCACAGCAAGCCAGTGCGACACATCAGCTTTGATGACAAAGCAGAGTACGTTGCAAGCTGCTGCGGAGAGAACTACGTGTCGGTGAGCTACAGCAGGCAGCAGTAGCAGAGGTGCCGCACTCTCAGTCAGATTGGCAGCAGCACTGACTGACCCGCAAACATGCCATCAGGTCACCACAGCACAGCAGGAGCAGCTGCACAACCAGCAACACGATCACACATGCGATCAACGTAGCAACAGCAGCAGTGTAAGGCTTGCCGAGGATGCTAGGGGTACATCACTGCTGACAGACTGTTTTGACATGAGGATCTCCTCAAACTCGAATGTCCCCTGCTGTGAGGACTATCAGCAGCAGCAGCTTGGTTTCAAACACTGCTGCTGTTGCCCCCAGGCTGCGGTCAAGATCTTTCCATCACTTGCTGCAGGTGAGTGGTTTATACAGTGATGAGACGAACAAGTTCACGTTCAAGCGGCCCATCACAGTGGTGGCTGTGGAGCCCAGGTACGCCTCCCGCAAGACCCGGGAGTTTGTCACAGGAGATGTGAGAGGGAGACTCAAACTCAGCTCACAGGTATGAGAGTGATCGAACAGATGTAACAATGATAATAACAGATATAGTCAGAACACCCTTGTTGTGAACCGGTAGTGCAGAGCGAACGTGATTATTGCTCGTTGGACACACCTCTCATCAGCATGACCTATCTCTTTCATGTGCTGTTATGTTCACTGCTACTGCTGCTGTTGCTGCTGTTGTCAACATAAACTCATCACACACTGTCTCAGGGTTGGTTGGGTCGCAGTGACACCCTCATCCACCAGGGGGAAGGCACCATCAGGGCCGTCACTTGGCACAGCAGCACGCTGGTCTGGGCTAATGATGTGGGAGTGAAGGTGATTGAAATATGACGTATATCTTTATCGCTGGTATTGTTGTTGCTATTGTTATTGTCATGAGTGTCCATGCTGTGTATCAATGTGGTACTGCTTACATGCTATCTAGTTGCAGCTGCAGCAAGTACTTGCACTATAAGATGTTGCATGACATGCGTGTTCTTGCTGCTGCTGCTGCTGCTCTTGTCAGGTGTATGACAGCAACCTTCACCAGTTTGTTGGCAGCATTGCCCGGCCCAAGGGAGGCCGCTTCTCAGACTGCTATGATTGTAGGCTGTATCTGCATGAGGGAACAACACTGTATGTCACATGGCCAGATTGTGTCAAGGTAAGGTTGTAACAAGATTGTAAGAATGTTATAACATCACCCTTCAACTGTTACTAACAGCAGCCGTCAGACATGTTCCTGACACAGTAGTTTGTGCTGTGTCAACCAACATGCATACTTTGACATCGTAGACGTAAACAATTTGTTGACATGGTGGTGTACATCACAGACCTGCTGTGTGTGATCTCCTGCATGTAGGTTGCTCATATCACCAGCAGCAGCGACCCCGTGTCAGGTGCTGTGGTGAAGCGACTCGCTACAACTCACCAAGTGCCAACAGATGCATTCTGTATGGTGGGTGGTACACACGCATGTATGCATGAGCTTCTGACAGAAGAGGGGTGCTGCTGACGGGTAATGCTGCATGTCCTGAATGTAAGCAGTAGCAACAGCAGCAACAGATATCGATAACCAACAAGTTGTGGTTTTGCCACACGTTCTGTCACAGTGGATATTGTTGCTGCTCATGCCTGTTGTGTGCAGGGTGCTGTCCCTCATGGTGCTGATCTGGCAGTGTTGATGTACGTCACTGATCAAGATCCAGATCAAGATCAACAAGATATCACCATCACAGATGATCCGCGTGATCAAGATCATGCAACATCTGATCAACAGCAGCAGCAGCAAGAAGAGGATACGGCAGAGAAGCAGCAAGCCGAAACCAGCACAGCAGCAGGATCGGAAGGCCAGTCTAGCGACAAACCAGCTGACACTGCTGCTGCTGGCAGCAGTATAGATACCACCACTGCTGCTGCTGCTGGTGGTGCTGATCCTTCATCTTCTGCATCATTCTCCGGCCCCATCAACATCCCTCAGCCCGTCAGACGAACACCTCGAGCAGCAAATGCGATCGTGAGATCACCAAGTGGACCGAGTGTCTTAGAGGAGGCAGCAGCAGCAGCTGTAGCAAGTGCTGCAAGCGCTACTGCTGCCGCTGCTGCCAGCAGCAGTGCTCAGAAGCAGGACACTACAGCAGAACCTGAAAGTGATGGTACTACGACCACCACCACTGCTGCTGCTGGTGCTAGCGATAGCAGCAGTAAGGGCGCTAGTCCTGAGAAGAGTCCCAGTCGCAAGTTGTCATTCAAAACTTCTTCATCTTCCTCTGCTGCTGCTGCTGCTGCCAGTGTTGGTAGTCCCACTGCTGCCAAGCCTCCACTACCTGGCAGCAGTTGGAGTCGTGTGAGCTCAATAGCCAGCAGCAGGACATCAGATACAGCAGCAGCAGAGGTCATACAAGCACGTAAGTTCATCGCTTCCCAGATGTATCAATCATTGTTTGCTGCTGTGATTGGTGCCACAATCTCATCCGGGTGCTTATGGAATTTGAACAACATGGCTTGTATGACGCATGTTACCTTATCTGCTGTCTTCTGTATTGACTTTCTATCGTTGCAGCGTACACTCCACCTGGTCAACCTTTGAGGCCAGAACTGCGTATACTAACATTGGACAGCAGCACCAAAGTACAGCAGCAGCAGCAGCAGCAGCAGCAGCAGCAGCAGCAGCAGCAGCAGCAGGTTGCGTCATCCTGTACTTGTTATTCTGAGAAGGCCTCAGATGCTCTGACAGTGAAAGGCTATCAGGATCATCTTCCATCAGATTATTTGTTAGTACCTTCGTATGGAAATGATCTGGCACTGATGTCATCAGGGGGGATCAGACAGCAGCAACGGCAGCAGCAGCACCAGCAGCAGCAGCGGCGGCAGCAGCGGCAGCAGGGAGTACAAAAGGATCACTCTTCAGCAGCAGCAGCTGGAGATAGCGGTGTTGCAACAGCAATGACTCAACAAGAGCAAGGAGATGATAAAAGTACTACTGCTGTTGCTGCTGGCAGCAGTGAGCAAACTCCTGATGCTGCTGCTGCCATGACTGCTGCTGCTGCTGCTGGCAGCAGTGGTGATGTTGTTGTTGAAGACTTTGGCGAGTTCATGTACTTCATTGTGTCACCAAAGGTTAGCAGTAAATACACTCAGTTCACGCACATGTCACATAGCAGGTCGCCAACAGCACTGCAACTGACACACATAAGCAAACCCAAATACGCAGCAGTAGGAGGGTATCTGCTGATTCATGCTTTGTCACAGTATTCCTCAACGGCAGTTGCAGGGCACTGTCACACAGCATATATAGCACATACCAAGACTTGCAGACAGTCTGGTCGCTCAACATGTCCAGCACACAGCACTCTCTTTGCAATTACTTGGAGCTTCTAAATAAATGTGTGTATCCTGTGTTACATGTGATTCTGTGATGTCAACACTCTGTTCCAAACACCTCTGTTACCAAGTGTCACTTCTGTTGCTTCTATGTGTCATATAACGCCCAGGACATTGTTGTTGGTCGTCACCGTGACAGTGAGGACCGCATCAGTTGGCTGCTGTCTGCGGGAAGGTTTGAGGCGGCGCTGGCAATAGCAGAGGCTGACAGAAGCCTCAACAGAAGCACATGGGATACAGTAGTACAGGTATCATGTGAAATGCAAGGTTGCTGCTGCTGCTGCTGCTAGACTGGTATGTGAAGCATGCTATGGCCATGCATCAAAGCGAGCACTTGGAAGGCATGTGGGACTTTTCGCAGTGTTGTGTTTTTCCTGAAAGAACACCCTGTGTTATGTTATTTTTGGTGTCATATGCCAGGTCTATCTTGAGTACCTAACTGCTGGTGGCCAGTGGTCTACTGCTGCTGTGAAGTTACAGCACCTGTTGGGTGATCAGGCCAACCTCTGGGAGAGATGGGTCTACGTCTTTGCTCAGGTTGGGGGTAGTAGGTTGGGTGGTATGGGGTTTTGTGGGCTGCTGTAGCTTAGTCAAGCACACATATATGATATCGACTTGTATGACGCCCCTGTTGTGCAACTAGCAAGGTTTGCCTGACGACCTACATGTTTTCTTGGCATCGGATCTATCTTTTCCTGGTCTATGGGCGTCAGATATATTGCTAACACCACTGCTCCTGCTGCTGCTGCTGCTGTCACATGATATTCACTACCCCCTCAACAGGCTCGTCAGCTAGCAGTGTTGGCTCCTGTACTCCCCACCAAGCAGCCTCTGCTCCACATGCAGTGTTATGACCTGGTGCTGCAGGTGGGGTCATTGAAACAATCATCATCACTATGTGTATCTTCCAGTCAAGAAAGCCATGGGAATTATTTGCCACTTCCTGGGCTTGAGCAGCAGTCATGCTTTCTTGCCATCGGATGTTTGGCTGTCGTGGTTTGTTACACAAGATCGTTACCACCTGCCTGGTTGCGAGGTTGCAACTTGTGGAACAACTTGATGTTGTTGCACCACCGCTTGACGTATCAACTTATGTTGTTGCACCACTACTGCATCTCCCCAGGCGCTGCTGGTTGATCCTGTTCATCACGGTCAGCTGCTTCACTTGGTTCAATCGTGGCCAACAAGCTGCTTCCACCCAACAGCACTCATTGATGCAATAGCAACAAGAATGCAACGGTAAGAATGCTGGACTGACTTGAGATTGACAGATCTGTGTTGGAGTCTATTGTGCTCGATTCTTATAAATGGGCACAGGCAGGCAGGGATATAGTCTATGATTCCTGTACAGTGCAAGTCACAGCAATATCAACAAGTAGTATGGCTGCCAGTTGTTTGTTTGTACTTTCACCTGTAACATTATTATAACAATGTTATAACACTGTTACAACACTTTATTAGCTGTGTTATGTTCACCCTGTGCCCCTCCACCAGTCCCGGTGTTGTGAGTGGTGAGCTGTGGCAGTGTCTAGCCGTGTTGTACAAGAGCCAGGGCAGGCCTGATCTGAGCCTGGCAATATATCTACAACTACAACTGCCTTCAGTTTTTGACTTCATAAAGGTGAGAAGGGTTGAGGGGGTGTAGAACAACTGGCAGTGTCTGTTGTATGAGTCTGTCTCTACTTTGTGGATTGGTGGGCTCCGGACTTCATCGGATGAAGCTGTACTAGCCTGTGTGGTTCATGGCAACACAGCATTGGTGACATGACTGCTGTAACTTGCACAACACTGCTACTGCTGCTGCTGCTGCTGTGTTGATGCTGCTGCTGCTGATGATGATGGTTGTTGTACCACTCCCCAGGAGCACAATCTTCTTGGGT
>JARWLF010001431.1:0-14063 GCA_029853055.1 Scenedesmus sp. KT-U | reverse complement strand
CAGTGATGCTGTCTGCTTACCGGGCACCATGGCAATGGGTGGTCCCACCATGCCTGCTGCTGCTGCTGCCTGGGGTGATGATCCTGTACTGGGAGGACCTGCAGACTGCTGCTGCTGCTGGTGGTGGTGCTGCTGGTGGTGCTGCTGATGATGATGACTAACAGGACCACTGGCTGTGCCTCGAAGACCTGTCTGACCCTGCTGTGGCTGCGGCTGCTGCTGATGGTGGTGGTGGGGCAGCTGCTGTCTCACGTTTCCTTCACGCTCTCGCACAACCTGCTGATTACGATGAGCATGGACAGCTGCAGCTGGCTGAGCCATGTGAACTGCATGAGCAGGAGGCCGGGCATAGCCAGGACCACCAGGCGATGCATGCATACTAGGCACCAGTACAGGCCTCATACCTGCAGCTGCACCATGCAGCGGGACAACCGCAACCGGGCCACCTGCTGCTCCTGCACTCAATGGTGTTGGTGATACAACCTGAGCAGTGGCTGCGGCCCCATGGTGCCTACTTGCTGCAGCTACTACGGGCGCTGGTACTGCAGCCACTGCCATTGGTGGCGGCAGCGGCACAGGGCCTACTGCCATACCATGTACTCTGCTCCCTGCTGCTGAGGGCATCATCATGTGGGGCATGTGCCCCATCATCACAGGCACACCAGGTCTGACTGCTACAGGCAGCGAGGGGTGGGAAGACACACCAGCACCACTAGCAACAGCATTCACACTACCTGCAGCTCCAGGTTGAGGGCCAGCTGGACCAGGCACAGCTGCCGGCCTCCTAGCTGAATCAGCTGCTGCTACGTCTTGCTGCTGTTGTTGCTGTGACACAGGCGGCTTGTTTGCAGTCCCTGCAACACTATCACCAGCCTGCTTCTCCTTGGCCGCATCATCTGCATTACTATCATCTAGCTCATCCAAGGCCTCCTCTAAGGAACCAAAAGTTATGCTCTTAACACTGACTGGAGGTTCTACGCCAGTGACCACCACAGCGGTGTCCTTAACCACTACTGTGGTGACAGGTGCTGCAGCTGGCACGTGCGCACTGGGAGCCACTGGCGCAGGTGTGGTGGGGGCCTCTACTGGGGATGTGTGGGGGGCCAAACCTACTGAAGGACCTTGGGCAGGCTGCACACTTGCTGCAGTGAGAGGTTTGCCCTGAGTATGATGAACAGCTGCTTGACCATCTGGGACTATGACAGCAGTGCTGGATGCTGCTGGTCTGCTGGATGAAGCTCTACCGTTTGCAGGTGCACTATAGTCTGCTGTTGCTGCTGCCGCACTAGACGGGGCTGTTGCCTGATTTGAAGCTGTCCCTGCGGCAGGAGCAGTGGACATCTGACTGGCAGCTGCTGCCACAGCCGCTGCTGCTTCAGCCCAAGCTGCCTTCTGCTGTTGCTGATGATCGCTTGCAGGAGCTGCATTTGCAAACCTCTGCTTGTCAGCTGTGTGTGCTGCAGAATCTGGAGGCGCAGCAGCTGTTGATGTCTGCTTTACTGCAACAAACGGCTTGCGCTCCCTGAAGCGTTCCCTAGAGCCATCTCTGACCTCAGACCTGGCAGCATCCCTAACGAACCTACCAATGCTTCTAGCCTGGCGGTTACTGCTGACCTCATTGCTGCTATTGCTGTCTGGCTGCCTGGGGATATTGCGATCAGCTGCTCTGTCAGCTTCGCTGCCGTTTGGAAGTCTGTTGCGAAGGCCCCTAGCCATCGGCTGTTGCTGCTGATGCCGCCGGTCAGCTGAGTATGCTGCATCGCCGGCTCTGTTATTCCACTCCCTGCTGCCCGAGGCATCGTTGCGCTTGCTCCTGCTTCTGCTACTTGCCGAGACAAAGCCATCCTCATCGACCAAGCCACTTGTATTGGTTGTGACACTGACTGTACCATCCTCACTGCTGGCATCAGGAGCTTTGGTGCCATTTGCCTCCCCTGCATTACTGCTGCTACTGCTGCTTGAGACAGCCATGCTGTCACTGCTGCTGCGCACATCGCCCGAGGCACCCAATTCCCCAATTGCCATAGCCAGTGCTGCCCTCTGCTGCTCCTCAGCCATGCGCTGTGCCCAGTACCCATCTTCGGCCATCAGCTGCTGACGACGGGCTGCCATCAACTCTTCTTCCTGCAGAGTTTGATACACCAGAACCCGGCAGCACGATATTGCTTGTTCGACGAGGTCATGGCAGGCTCCATCACATTTGTGCACACCAGCAGGACATCATCTCTGATGAGTATACAAGGATGCTGCAGCACAGGCACAGTGTGCTGTACAAACAGCAAGCAGACACGAACATCAAATTGCATTCATTGCATGCAGCTTGCATCCCAGCTTGAGCTCAGACATTGTCATCACGCACCTGTTGCCTGATGAGCTCCAGCTGTTTCTGCCTCTCCTGTCTCTCTTCCTCTTCTTTCCGTTTCCTTTCCTCCTCCTGCAAACGCTTCTTTTCAAGCTCTGCTGCTTCTTGCGCTGCCTTGCCTGCCGCCAGACGTTCCTTGTCGGTTTTGGTCTTGCCCTTCTTTTTCTGGGCTTGCTGCTTGCGCTTCTCCTCTTCTGCGGCCTTGGCAGCTGCGGCAGCAGCCTGCAGCACAGTCGACAGCGATCTCGATAGCATGCTAGGCTGGTACAGAAAGCTGACAGGAAGCGATGAGAAGCCAGGAACAGTCAACACTCGCAGTGACCGAACTAAGCACCTGGCATTAAACAAGCAGGTACCTCACTGTCACCAGCTGCCTGCCAACTGAACAACAAGACACGATGGTTCTGCTTTGACCCACCTCCATGGCAATGATCTCCTCCTCTGCCAGCTTGGCACGCTCAGCCTTGTACTCAAGCGCTGCTTCATCCAACCTTTCTTGCAGCAGTGGCAGCACCAGCTGACTGCCAATTGCAGCTCCAGGGTCGTCACAAGCAACATTCACCAAGAACAGCTCAAGATGCTGCGCAGCATGACACAAGATGCATTTAGGTGGGCAGGATTGGGTATGCTCATCACAGCTGGAGACTGACCAGCAACTTGCAGTATTGTCTCTGCATGCTGCATAACGTCACTGATGGACTTACAACACAAGCGTACTGGCTGTGGACGAGAAGCATTTGCAATCACAGACCATTGGTGTTGCGCAGCAGCCGACTAGCCCACACCACAGGGCAACCCTAGCACAGCTTACAGCTGCAGCAGCATACGGTAGAGATCCATACTTACCTGCAGAGCAACACGGCCTTCCTCCAAGCGAGACTCAACATGCTTCAAGGCATCCTTGATGCGGTTGAAGAAGTTGCGATCATCCGCATCGCTGTACAGCTGCTTTCGGACATCCTTATGGAAATGCTGCCTGCAGACAACATGCTGGGGATTGTCGAACTGCCAGCAAAAACGGCGCCCTTGATAGTTGTAGCTGACTTGACTGTACCATGTGTAACAAAAGCAGACAGTAGATATCTTCAGGTTACAAAGCATACGGACTCGTGTGACTCTCACCTCAGCTTGTTGCGCTGCACAGAGTGTTGTGGTGTCAGCACACCAGATCTGAGGATAGTAGCAGAAGCTGCCAGTGGCCCCGACATACCCTCCTCAGCGGCAACTGCTGCCGCATCTGCAGAAGCCGGGCTTGGTGATCTGCTGCCGTGACAGGCCTGCTGTCCCAGCTCAATGTCAGCAAGCAACTCCATCTGCTTTGTCAGGTCGTCAAAGCGCTCACGCAGGTTTTCAACTGTCGCCTTCCAACCATTCAGCTGCTTCATTTCAGTTTCACTACACAACAGAGACACACAGCACATGGTCAGCAAGCAGGGACTGCACTACTGCTGCAGTGTTTCAAAACCCTGGCAACACTCCTCACCGTTTGGCCATCTCGAACTCAGTGCGCTGCTTCTTGTCATAGAGTGACTGTAACTTGGCACCCTGTTCTCTGAATGCAGTTTGCACTTCCAGCTGCTCCTCAATAGCTGCATCCGCCATTTGATGCTTGTGGCGCTCCATCTCAGCTGCTGTCCTGAATGTGCCACTGCTCTCTAGACTGCGAGGGGCGTGCTTCAACTCCTCCAGCTCACGCTTGAGGCGTTCCAGCTCTGGCTCTCCCTGTTAACGACAGCACAGAGATTGTCAGCAACTTAGCACCGCTAAAATATTTCTTCTACACAACACACAGCTGATGTCGCACTGCTCAGACTTTGCCAGTGATCTCAATCCACTCGCTGCAGATGAGTGCCAGCAGTGTCCACCCTGCATGCTCAAGGACCTGCTGCAACACACAGAAACCTGTTCACCCAGGTCCCAGGCACATAGCTCACCTGCCGAATCTGAGACCTCAGACGCTGAAGCTGCTGCATCCCCTGACTGCGGTCAAACTCCAAGGCATGCAGCTTGGCCTGTGTCAGTAAGGACTCACGGTCCAGCATCTTGATGATGACCTGAATACAGAAACAGGGTCAATCAATATCAAACCACTGCACATGCGCTATAGAACGTACATATGATAGGCATAACATGTCTCTGTTGTTACATCTAGTCACCTCATGACTCTAGACCTGTCGAGACTTCACACAGCAGCAGATCACTTGGGCACCTACACGCTGAACATGTCATTGACAGGAAACTCTGATGAGCACTGTAAGCCCAAAGCTAGCGGTGAAAACAAGCCACACACCCCAAGCCCATTACCTCATCAGGAACCATGTTGCTCTCAGAGTCCCCGTTGGTATCTTGAGAAGCAGCTGCGCCATCAGCTGGGATAGGGCGGATGTCATAGCGCTTGCTGAGCTCCGCTGCTTCCTTGCGGCTCTGCAGCATGTCGTTCAACAACAGCTTTGCCTGCTTTGCCCTTGCCTCCCATCCAGCCTGGTCTTCCAGAGCTTTGATGAGATTGTCATAGGCCTGCTGTGCAGTGGGAGGTCTCAGCCCAAGCTGGCGTTTGGCCCCATCACGAGACTTTTCCGCTGTCGACACTATGCTGCCATACACCCACTCCAGCACAAGGCCCATTCTGCACAACCACAAGATGTACCCTCAGAAATGCCGTTTGCAACCACCATATGAACAGGGAACTGCTGCACTTCATGCTTTGTATAAGCAATGGCTGCTTGCAGACAGCACTCATGGAGCATACAGCAACCAAGCAAGACAGCTGGTCGCCCGGCAGCTCAATAGTCACTGACCTGTGAGGATCTTCACCTTCACGTGACTTGCGGGGGTGACCATCTTCTCCTAACAAGCGCTCCTCCAAGTGCTGCAGCCACTTGCTATTGACTGTCAGTGCATCATTTTGTGTGAGGGCAAACAGATCAACATCACCCATTGGCTCCCCATCTTCCTCCTCCTGCAGATACGGAGAAACAGGTACGAACTCAAAGGCAGCTCGGGCGGAGCCCACAAAGCACAGGTTGCAAGATTGCTGTGTGACAGCAGTGATACTTAACACCCAGCTACAACCATGCATGCCAGCGAGTCCAAGAAACAGTGCTGCTTCCACCGAGCAACTTGCCGGGTCGGTTGCTGGTGCTCGCACCTCTTCCTCCTTCTGTTCTGCTTTGAGCCGCGAACTGAGGGCATCAACCTTCTCTGTCAGCCACTCAACAATACGAGTCACATCTTCAGAGTTGAGCTTGTCCAGATCTTCATAATGCAGCTCAGTCAGAGTTGTCTCGCGCATCTCCTCCTGTTGTTGTGTATGACAACCAAGAAAGATTATGTTTGAGACGCATGACTGAGGAGTGCGACAGCCTGACAGCAAGCAGGACTGTGGAAAACAGCAAGCTGGCCTGGATGCTATCACACCCCGAGAGGCTGCCGATACTTTGGCCAATAAGGTATGTTGCAGCATATCACTGTTAGCGACCACCTACCGGCAGCATGTCAATCACAAAGGTCGTGATAGGCCTCAGCAGTGACTGGTACAGCTGCTCATGCTCCTTCTCCAGAGCGTCCAACATGATGCTGATCATCTCAACATTCCCGTCTCTGACCAAGCCAGCAGTCTGCTCTGGAGTGCTGCGCGGGGCACGCCTGCCTCTGCCACCCGCACCTGCACATTGCTGCCCACTGAGCCCCTGCTGCTCCTCCTGCGCCTGCCTGCTGCTGGACTGCACCTGGGCAAGTAAGTCGGTCATACGCTGCCGCAGTGCTGCTTCTGCTGGACGCTCGACTGTGCCCTTTGGGTCATCCTTGGGCAATAACCGAAGCAGGTCTTCCTTGATGTGATGCTCATGCACATATGTGCGAAAGGATTCTGCGTCAAAGATTTCCTGCCCACCAAACTGCCAGACTTTCCAAGTCTCTTTGGTGTTGAGTCGGCGCAAGCCCTCCTCAAGAATATCCTCCAGAGAACAGTCTCCCAGATTGTAGTCTACAAGCTCCACGCCACCTTCTACAACTGTGTCAGTGCATGCAACACAACGCAATTGGTATCAGCTTCAGAAGCACACTGTGCTTGACGCATCAGTGCCAGAGTCGGCTCAACAAGGAAGCGTCACACAGACCAATACAGACTGCATGCGAGGTAGATCACAGAGAGTGCAGCTGGCAGCCAGAGAGACAGGTTGCACAGCGTCATACTCCAGACAACTCGGCTGACAATTGCACATGCATGCTAGATGCCATGCTGCCTGCTGCTGTAAAAACTTACCTGCACTGGCCCGCTGCCTGTCGGCCACTGCCTTGGCTTGCTGGCGAAGTGTCTCAAGATCAATGGTAAGCAGTTGCACACGCGCATCATGCTGACGCTGCTCCCACATAGGCCGCACTGCTGCCACTCGTTCGGCAGGATTGAGCAAAGCTGCCGCATCCTGCTTGTCCTCCCTCTGCAGGTCGAACACAACATTATATTATTCATACCAGGCCTCAGCAGAAGTTAACTCATTTGTATGGCACTGCAAACAAAACACATGCAGCTGCATGGACAGTTGTGCTTGTTAAGATGCATGAGGTGCAACCTTGGAAGCACTCTCTGTACAGGCAGCACGCCAGGTGGCGATTAGTAGCCGCGTCCCTCCTACAACGCTGCGGATTACTGCCTGCTGTACTGCACTCACCACTGGTGGGCTGGGTTTCTTGCCAGAAGCTTTGCCCGGCCTCCCCTTCCCTGTCTTGGACTTCTTGTTGGCCATGACGCTGGCTTGCTTAACAATGGCTATTGTCAGGTAGACTGCTAGGCGTAGTGCGAGCCATGGTGACCGAAGTCACAGCAAGGCTGATTTACTGAGCCATCGCTGCATTGATAGATGTAACATATGATAGCAGCAATTGTCAGCATCCCGTGGCCAAATGGGTACTGATAGCATGCTACCAATGTAGCAGCCAAACCTGAGGTAGTCAGTAGCATGCCAGGATCGTAGCAAGTAAACGCCAACTACGACTTGATGTAGCTAGCTATCAAATCATGAGACGCTCAGTGCGTATGCCTATCCTCAAAAACAGAACATACTCTCCTGAAGGATATGTCGATCCTACAGTAATACCCATCGACCAAACAGCAGATACATACTCTGCAACGCTGAGCCTTGCGCACACCTGAGTTTTCCTTCAATTGCAGAAGGAGCGCTGCGCAAAGCAGAGAGAAAACTGCCTGGTCCTGTCGAGCGATGCGTCTTCTGGCAAGAATACAACAGTAATTCACTGGTGTAAACCTCCTGAAACAATTGATGTGCCAATACGAGTTCGAAGAGTGAGCATGAAAACGGGGGCTTGACACCATAGGCCGAAGGGTTGACAAGGTGAAGACAGACCGGCTCATGAACGAGCACTGACTACTACCATGCAAAAGAGTGGTAAAATGGTGCTTCAGTGCAGGTCATAACGATTTCAGGCATACCGTGCAGCACTGGCTTCGCTTCCTACGTTTGCGCCTGTTGACATCCCTATACGTCGCTCAACGCTGTCGTAGACACCTTCCTTGTTCACAGTATTGGTGACTTACGTATTACAAGCAATGCTTTCGCACATGTTTTACCAGCCGGTCATAGACATCCTGTGTCAGGGCAGCACTGTTGCCAACATGGCATCATGATGGCACTTCTGGTACTGCCTGCTCCTGACTGCCGCTGCCCTACTACCCTCAGGGCCCAGATCAGCAGTGACGCTTTGCAGCAGCTCACACACTCGCAGTTACTGCATGGTCAGTGTAGTACGAGGCCATGCAGGCAGCAGGCTGCTGCCTGCATTCTTGAGCCATGTTACATGTACATGTCTTTTTCACATGTCACAAGTTGCATTCAAATGTCATAACAAATCGTCACTCAGATCAGCTCAGTTTCTGAACTCCAGAGCAGAACCCGACGAATTATGAGATTGCACACAGTCATAACATAATGCAAAGCAAGTCGCCGCACAGGGCATGCCGTCACTAATATCATGAAGGCTCCATATGTGGATTCTCCGGAGAAGACAGAATCGACATGCAAGCAAGCAGCTGTGCCGAGAAACATGCACTGAGGCCGCCACCCAGAGCCATTCATATGTCTGGTCCAGCTGCCCAGTCCTGGTTTGTCGCAGATTGCCAACTTACAAGCCCTGTGTTGTCCGCTACTACCAGCTATACTATGCTGAGATCAGATTTGCTGTGTCATACAACCACCATACGGCGACTACCAAATGCAGACAAACAACTTCTTGACCACGATGTCAGAAGAATGTCCTCATGCCCAACCCAGACTTGCCTTGGTAGACTGAAACAATCTTCATGGCACTGAAGGCTGCAACCAAAACCAGTAGCAAGCTGACAACTCCCCTTGCTGTATTATTCTTGATCCTGGGCACAACGTAAGTCAGGCTGGCCAGAGTGCTTGAGAAGAATATGTAGGAGCTGCCCATGACGAATCCCTCTGCTCCCAGTTGACCAGACCGGCCCTACAGCACCATTGTGCATGTCAGTACATTGAGCTTGATGCATGACAGCCATCCGCTGTAGCATCGACGCAGTGCAGGCGACAGTATGGTGTTTACGGAGAGTGCGGAGGGCCAATGACGACCAGTGATGTTGGTGGATAAACAGCTGTGTATAGCTGCCACTTCACCAGCATACTGTGGTCCTGCCGGCCTAACCATAATGCAATGCCCAGTAGGCACCATAACCACAGTGCACCAGTGGCCCTACTCACCTCCATCCACCAGATAGTTTTTCCATTTGGCCCATGGTAGAACATTGGCATACCACGAATGATGTTATACATGCCACCAGATGTAGCAAACCAGAAAACAGCAAGTGCACCCAGGGCCCAGAGCCAAGTGATGCGCACTATGGGTGAGTTGTATATCAGCCACGCTGCATATCCACCACCACAGATAAAGGCAAGAAGACCCACAGGAAACAATGGATTCTTCACTATGCTTGGCCGGTCAACTTCACTTGCTGCTTTGCCTGATGCACCTGAAATACAGCGGACCAAATCCTCTGCAGGCCATGGGTAGGTTTTGATGTCTGGGCCACACTGCAACAGCACAGTTGATGCGACCAGGAAAGTGTCAAGGAGGGACGCAGGGTGGTTTGTGAAGTGGCCAGCATCCTTGATATGGCGCAATGGTTGCATCCCACTTGCTGCTCTTTGGGACAGTACGGTTACATGGACACACTATGGTGTGTTGCACATTGGAACTACACCAGAGAGCAAGGACATGACTTGGCACACACCTCTGCGCTCTTAGAGAGCTTGATACCCCTTCCTTCTTTGGCAGTTGCCTCTGTACCCCAGTTGAAGATGTAAGGGAGTTGTGTTACCCCTAGACGCTGGAATACATCCTTGCTACGCTCATAAACAAGCTCCACAAAGAACACTTTGCTGGCATCCGGTCCATGCCTGAAAGCCTGTCATTGCAATGCAGCGACACAGAGCCATGATAGCTATGAACAGCCCAAGAAGTGCCAAGCCACATAGCTCAGGAGACCCTACAACCAGTGCCCAGGCACCAAAACGCCAATGACAGAAGTGCATTCTGTTCATACAGACACAGGCTGGCATGTAGCACATTGCTCAAAGCAACACATGGTTATTGCCCCCATGAACTGCCGTTCTTGTGATATGCCTCACAAAAACTCACCTTGGCAGCAAGAGCAAACTCTTGTTTGAGTTTTGGCAGGTTCATCTTTGCATTGCCAGCCAGATAATTTGCATTAAGGAAGAACACTAAGTGGTAGTCCCTCCCTTTGCTGACTGCAAACTCCTCAAACTCATCAGGTGAAAATACGATAACAGAGTCCTTACTCTTCTGCTGCAACTTTATGAGCTTAGTGACCTGCAACATTCGACAACGTGATGGTGAGGAGTCTTGACCTCGGCATAAGAGATTGATGCTCAGTGCAGTGATCTTTGCTGATGTTCAGCAACTTACCCGCTCAGAGTGACCAGCGCACAATGCGATGCAGGCAACTAAAAGCAGTAAGATAGCCTGTGCTTTCATTGTTATCGGGGTGGATTGACGAGAAATTCGTACTACTTCTGCACAACCGTCAGTACTCTCCGGTATGACCCGCCATATTGCAGTGATACCCCTCACACTATCTCAACTTAATATGCAACGTACAGAGTTGCCAGAGCGATCTGAATCAACAAAGGACCGGCCCTGAAAGGATCCCTGTCAACGATATCAGTCCCCGGTTTACACGTTCAAGGTGCCTGGTGGGAGATTTCGATGACTCTACTTGGAACATAAAGTTGCGTACGTACAGGTCGTGTCATAAGCATTGTGCTCTGGTGGCAGGGCAACTGTTATGCCCTAGGTAACTCACTGGCTGCTTGAATAGCCACGATGCTGATACACGTCTACTTGGGAATTGTTGGGTATTGTTGGCTACTAGCATCGCTGACCAGCAGCATTGCTTTGCCTAAACTGCTTTTTGGTGGCTGATCCTTGCTCCTTAGCACCCGCCCACATTTTGCAAGCACAAAATGGCCACAGTAGCTGAGTTACTGCGACGTCCGGAAGCAAAGGACATGGTTTTGAAATCGGTGCAGCTTGATGGGCAGGTGGTCTTGAAAATCATGCAGCACTGTGACGGAGCACTCCCAAACGTCGTCACAGGGCAGCTGCTGGGCTTGGATGTGGGTCAGACAATGGAAGTCACAGACTGCTTCCCTTTCCCGGTGAGTTAAGCCGCAAAGAGCCGTATGGCTGCCTTGCATAACAAAGTGTAGGGCAGTTATGCTGCGCTGTGGCAAGCACCCTTCAGCGAGTATGGTGTTTGCTATATCACTGATGGAGCCGAGTACTGTGTTATACAGCTTCGTAACGCTCTAGGTAGTGTGACCGAGCAAGGGTGTGCTATCTGGCAAGTGACAGCACTTCGTCCAGGTTTCTTACCATGGCATGAATGGTTGTTTTGCTTGTCGCAGAGTGTGGAAGAGGACTTAGAGTCAGCCAGTGGTCAGAACTATCAACAGGAGTTCCTGCGCTGCTTAAGAGAGGTCAATGTAGACAACAACACAGTGGGCTGGTACCAGAGCAGCACCCTGGGTGCATACCAGACGCAAGAAATGATTGAGACATTCATCAGCTATCATGACAGCATCAAGAAGTGCGTGTGCATGGTGTACGACCCACAGCGGAGCCAGCGTGGTCAAGTTTGCTTGAAAGCCATTCGTCTCAAGGATAGCTTCATTGATCTTTTCAAGGAGCAGAAGCTCACAGGTATGCTTATCGGCAGGTGACAGCATCCGTGGCATAGCTTCTGTCCTGGCCCCCGGAACAAGGGCGCAGACAATCATGGCTCACAGAACCCCTGCAGGTGTTTTTGCAGACCAATGCTACAGTGTAACATACTGGTCAATAGCGGCAGCAGCAGAATGTATATGTGTGTGTGTGCACCTCAATCTCCATCCATGCTCTCGTACATTCTCAATGACCTGTCAACTGATGTACATCCGCCATGACTCCTATCTGCAGGCAAGGACCTTCGTGAGGCAGGTGTCAGCTGGCGGGATGTATTCGTCGAAATTCCCATCAAAATCCACAACAGCAGCCTTACTCAGGCTCTGATCGCAGACCTTAACCCATCAGTGGATGCTACTGCTGGGGATCTAGAGCGGCTCAACTTGGGCACTGCAGCATATCTCAGTAAGACAATGGACAACCTCATAGAGTGTATGGATGACCTACTTGCAGAGCAGCAGAAGGTGAGCCTCGTGCATACTGCCATAGCAGCTGAAGTAGCAGCCTGCATTGCCCTCCATGCTGCCGGTTGACGCTGGTACAGCACCCACTATGTTCATGCAGGCATGTTGAAGTATGATCATCGATTGCCTTGTGTAGGGTTTGATGCCAGCAACCTTGCTGAGCTCTCTGTCACTTTCAGGCTGTACAACATGCTGTGCCTTTGTTAACAGGTGTCTCTGTATCACAGAAATGTTGCTCGTCAGCAGCAGCAGATGGCAGCCTGGTTGCAGAAACGCAGGCAGGAGAATATTGCTCGTCGTGCAGCTGGCGAAGAGGCGTTGCCTGAAGAGGATCCAACTCTGTTCAAACCCATTCCCGAGCCATCTGCGCTGGATCAGTACCTTGTCACCAATCAGATTGCCTTGTATAGCGACTCACTTGGGGCAGCAGCAGAGAAGGCCATGGCAAAGTTGTATTTGGTGCAAGGCTTGCAGAAGGCTGCACATTGATGCAGGTTGCAAGTACCATCAGGATATGCAGCAGTGGTTCACCATGATAATGCAATTGTTTGATAGTAGCTGCCTGGTATAGGCTTGTGCTACTGGAATCTAGCTTCATGTCAGTCTTTATTGTTTGTCACCTTGTATGTCATCTGCCATCATACGTCATAGGTAACAGCACGACATGCAACAACCAAATATAAGGAGTTCAGCTCAGTTGGTAGGGACCAACCTAGTCCCTAGTAGTCTTGTCTGTGCTGTGTATACTGTCAGTATAGTGTACCGTACACTGTATGAAAGCACCGTGCATCATGCTTTTGCATTCAAGTCGCTACTACCGGGTTGTATACAGGGTGCTTGACAGCCATTACCAACAGAAACTATGCTGCCTATTGGTCATCGGCGAAATCGTGGTATACAGGCCAAGATGATTACCGGTGCCTTGAAGTCCCACTCTGACTCAGCTACCATTAGTCAGTGGTCAACCCTGAGGGTGTGTTGTGTCACTGACATACATTGAATGTGTGCCAGCGGCTGGCTCCGAGCCTTGGCAGCCAGCCAAGGGTTTCAATGTCAAGGGCCACATGGCCAGAGAGGGTACTACCCTCTGGTAGTAGGCTACTACTACCACTGTGTTGACCATGAACAAGTAGCGGGAAATCAAACTGCGACCAAACATTGCAACATACTCCTTAAAGGCATGCCATGCAGTACAGCAGCTTCTGGCAAAGGTATAGGTGCCCTGGTACAAGGGCTTGTAACACCAAGCGCTGAAGGCGGCCTTCAGAAGGCCACCAAAGGTTAGAAAAACATGTGCCTCATAGGCAACTGCCTGGCAGTCGGACTGCTTCTAACCCCGAAGCAGTATGCTTTCAAAACATACTATACTAGTACACTCGGTACACTCATAGGCTCCACCCCCCAACTTCCATCCTTCACTGTAGGAAGACTCGCCAACACCATGAAACGTGCGAGACTGAGCACTGAAAAAGCTGTGGAGCTTCTGGGTTTCCTACCAGCGTTTGAGCACTCACAACCGACTGGATCCATGGCTCATCTGGAAACCAACAAACATGCGATGCTCAAGCAATGACACACGATCACTTCGTGCATCGTCGTAGTAGTAGTTACCCTCTCCGGCATCGTTGATCCACACATCTCCGTGTACGCAGATCTGCTTCGACTCACAACAACTGACATCTGCATGTCTAACAAAACTGATATGTGTTCTGAACAGTTGTCAACAGGTCCACAAGTAACTCATGTACAACAACACAGCAAGCACACTGCATGTGCACCCAAGTTGCCTGTGTCTCTGGGCATGTGCTTGTACATTGACTTATGCTTGGTGAACTTATGCTTGAGTCTTTGTTGTATGACTTATGAAATGTGGACAGTTGCAGCCATGTTTGGTATATGTGTGTGCTAAGCGCAAGTCTGGCGACGAGGGCCCAGTGAAGCACCCGCAGCTTGCTAGC
>JARWLF010001430.1:0-10269 GCA_029853055.1 Scenedesmus sp. KT-U | reverse complement strand
GTGAGCGTGCCGGCACCCGCCATCATCAGGAACACGGCCAGGTACAGGACCAGGACCGGCCGGATCAAGGCACCCGTCATACCGGCCCCCGGTGGGGCGGGCGTGCGGCAACGGTCGCGGCGAACGGCAGAGGAAAAGGTGTCATGGACGTCGGGCAGCAACGGGCGGGATGCCGGAACAACAGCCGCAGCACGGGAAGGGTCCGGCCCGTTTCGGCTTCCCGCCCGCGCCGGCAGCCGCTACAACCAGCCCGCCGAACCACGCACGATCAGGAAGGGTGCCCGCCCATGACCCACGCGCAGCAGCCGCCGCTGAAGGCGACCGTCATCCCGGTCACGCCGTTGCAGCAGAACTGCTCCATCCTCTGGTGCACGGCGACGATGCGGGCGGCGGTGATCGATCCCGGCGGCGGGGTGGACACCATCCTGAAGGTCCGCGACCAGCTGGGGCTGACCATCGAGAAGATCCTGGTCACCCACGGCCATGTGGACCACGCCGCCGCCGTGGCCGACCTGGCGGAGAAGCTGTCCGTCCCTGTCGAGGGGCCGGAGGAGGAGGACCAGTTCTGGATCGCCCGGCTGGCGGAGGATGGCCGCGCCTATGGCCTGCCCTATGCCCGGCCGTTCGTGCCGACGCGCTGGCTGGTGAATGGCGACACGGTCACGCTGGGGAACCTGACGCTGGAGGTCTACCACTGCCCCGGCCACACGCCGGGGCATGTCGTCTTCTTCCACCGCGACAGCCGCTTCGCCGTAGTGGGGGACGTGCTGTTCAAGGGCAGCATCGGCCGGACCGATTTCCCCCGCGGCGACCATGCCGCACTGATCCGGTCGGTGCGGGAGAAGCTGTTCCCCCTGGGTGACGACATCACCTTCCTGCCCGGCCATGGGGAGCCGTCCACCTTCGGGTTCGAGCGGCAGACGAACCCGTTCGTGGGCGACCGCGCGGTCGGCTGAGCGGGCGGCGGGCTGAGCGGAGACAATAAAGGGTCGGTTAAGGGATCAGGGGCTAGGGTTTCCTACCACTTTCGATCCAGAGCCGCTCCATGCAGCCCGCCGATGCCGGCAATCAGGGGGACCTTGGCCTTCGGTCGGCCGGGCTGCGCCGCCTTCACGCCTATTGGCTGGCCCGCTGTGCCGGGCGTCCCATGCCGGCGCGCCGGGACATCGACCCGCTGGAGTTCGGCTGGCTGCTAGGCCATGTCTCCCTGATCGACGTGCTGCCGCAGCCACCCTGGTTCCGCTTCCGGCTGGCGGCCACGGGGGCGGTCGCCAGCCTGGGGTATGAGGTGACGGGCCGCCCCATCACCGCGGTACGCGGGCCGGAGCTGCGCGCCTATCTGGAGCAGCAGTACCGCCGGGTGGTCGACAGCCAGCAACCCCATGGCGACCGCCTGGACCGGCTGCTGGACGGGCGGCACTGGCGGTCGGAGGCGGTGTACCTGCCCCTGTCTGGTGACGGCGCTTCGGTGGACATGGTGATGGTGGGCCGGGTCGCGGAGGATGACCCGTCCCATGACCCGCCGCCCCGTTGGCCGGGCCGCCCGCAGCGTGCCCGGCGTGAGCTTGGGCGGAAGGACCTGTTGTCGGAAGGATGATCCCCCGCCGGGAGAATTCCGCATGGCCTGGCCCATCGCCCTGATGATCGTCCTGATCGCCGTGATCGGCATCCTGCCCTTCTGGCCCTACAGCCGGGCCTGGGGATACCTGCCCACGGCGATTGTGCTGGGCGTGCTGGCGGCGCTGGCGGTGGTCCTGTGGCTGGGGGTTTTCCAGCTGGGCTGATTTCTTGACCCTACTTGGCAAAGGGTCGGGCGCATGCCCATCTCTGCCGGGTCAAGGTCCGCCCCGCCGTGGGGCGGGTCCCATCGGAGCAATCATGCTGTTCCTCACCCTCGCAGGCGGCCTCGTCCTCCTGCTCGTCGGCGGCGATCTCCTCGTCCGCGGCGCTGTCGGCGTGGCCCGCCGATTCAATGTCTCCCCCCTGCTGATCGGCCTCACCCTGGTGGGCTTCGGCACCTCCACCCCGGAACTGGTGACCAGCCTTCAGGCGGCCGCCATCGGCTCACCCGGCATCGCCGTCGGCAATGTGGTCGGGTCCAACATCGCCAACATCCTGCTGATCCTGGGCATCGCCGCCCTGGTCCGCCCGATGCAGGTGGAACCGGCGGCGCTGAAGCGCGATGGCGGGATGCTGGTGCTGGCGACCATCGCCTGCGCCGCGGCCATCCTGGCAGGCGCCCTGTCGCCGCTGGCCGGCGGCCTGTTCGTCGCGGCCCTGGTCGGCTACGTCGTCTACACCTACCTGCGGGAGCGGCGGCAGCCCGACGCCTCGGCCGAGATGCACACGCACGAGGCGGAGGCGGTGAGCCCGCCGGCCAACCTGCCCCTGTCGGCGGCGCTGACCGTGGCGGGTCTTGCCGCCACCATCTTCGGCGCCCGCCTGCTGGTGGACGGGTCGGTGGGGCTGGCCCGTGGCTTCGGCATCTCCGAAACCGTGATCGGCCTGACCATCGTCGCGGTCGGCACCTCCCTGCCCGAGTTGGTCACCTCCGTCATGGCCGCGTGGCGGCGGCAGGGCGACGTGGCGCTGGGCAACGTCATCGGCTCCAACATCTACAATGTGCTGGGCATCCTGGGCATCACGGCCCTGGTGCTGCCGATTCCCATCCCGCCGGAGATCGCGCGCTTCGACCTGTGGGTCATGATCGGGGCGACGGCGCTGCTGCTGCTGTTCGCCGCCACCGGGCGCCGGCTGTCCCGGCTGGAGGGCTTGGTGCTGGCCGGCCTGTATGCCGCCTATCTCGCGGTGCTGGGCTTCGCCTGACCCCACAAAGCAGAACGGCCGCCCCGGGGGGCGGCCGTTCCAATCACGTCCGGGTGGACGATCAGATCAAGCGGCCTTGCCGCCTGGGATCATCACGCGGCCTTGCCGCTCTTGGCGATGATCTCGTCCGCCACGTTCCGCGGCACCGGCTCGTAGTGCGAGAACTCCATGGAGAAGGAGCCGCGACCCGAGGTCATGCCACGCAGATGGCCGATGTAGCCGAACATTTCGGACAGCGGCACATGGGCCTCCACCGCGATGTTGGCGCCCCGCTCCAGCTGGCCCAGGATGGTGCCACGACGACGGTTCACGTCGCCGATGACGTCGCCCAGGTAATCCTCGGGGATCACCACCTCGACCTTCATCACCGGCTCCAGCAGGGTCGGGCCGGCCATCTTCATGGCCTCACGGAAGCAGGCCTTGGCGGCGATTTCGAACGTCAGCGCGTTCGAGTCCACCTCGTGGTACTTGCCGTCCACCAGGGTGGCCTTGAAGTCCACGGTCGGATAGCCGGCCATGACGCCGTCTTCCTTCTGCAGCTGCAGGCCCTTGTCGACGGAGGGGATGTACTCGCGCGGCACGGTGCCGCCGACCACCTGGTCGACGAACTCGTAGCCCTCGCCCCGCTCCTTCGGCTCGAAGATGATCTTCACCTCGGCGAACTGGCCCGAACCGCCGGTCTGCTTCTTGTGGGTGTAGATGTGCGTGACCGGCTTGGTGATCGTCTCACGGTAGGCCACCTGCGGACGGCCCATCGTGCCCTCCACATTGAACTCCGTGCGCAGACGGTCCAGCGTCACTTCCAGGTGCAGCTCGCCCATGCCGCGCAGGATGGTCTGGCCGGTCTCACGGTCCGTCTCCAGACGCAGCGAGGGGTCGGCACGGACCATCTTGCCCAGCGCCATGGAGAACTTGTCCTGGTCGGCGCGGACCTTCGGCTCCACCGAGACGCTGATGACGGGCTCGGGGAAGCGCATCCGCTCCAGGACGACCGGGTTGTTGGCGTCGCACAGCGTATCGCCGGTGTCCGTCTCCTGCAGGGAGACGAAGGCGACGATGTCACCCGCGCGCGCCTCTTCCAGGTCGTTGGTGTCCTTGGCGAACATCTCCACGATACGGCCGATGCGCTCACGCTTGCCGCGGGTGGTGTTCAGCACCGAGGAGCCCTTCGACACGACGCCCGAATAGACGCGCACGAAGGTCAGCGAGCCGTACTTGTCGTTCAGCACCTTGAAGGCCAGGCCGGCGAACGGCTCGTCGTCGGACGACTTGCGCTCACCCACCACGTTGCCGTCGGCATCCATGGTCTTGATGTTCTCGACCTGCGTCGGGGACGGCAGGTACCAGACCACCGCGTCCAGCAGCTGCTGCACGCCCTTGTTCTTGTAGGAGGAGCCGCACAGCACCGGCACGAAGGAGCCGTTGATGGTGGCGCGGCGGATGCACTCGCGCAGCACGTCCGGGGACGGCTCCTCGCCGCTCTCCAGATACGCCTCCATCGCGGCGTCGTCCTGCTCCAGGCAGCTATCGACCAGATCGGTGCGATACTCCTTGTACTGGCTCAGCAGCTCGCGGTCGTAGGCGTTGGTGATCTTCAGCTTGTCGGCCAGGTCGTCGGTGACGTCCCAGATCTCCCACTTGCTGTCCTTCTCCTCGGAGAACCAGACATAGGCCTTCATCTCGACGAGGTCGATCATGCCCTTGAAATCGTCCTCGGAGCCGATCGGCATCTGCAGGCAGACGGGGCGGGCACCCAGACGCTCACGGACCATCTTCACCGTGCGGCGGAAATTCGCGCCGGAGCGGTCCATCTTGTTGACGTAGCACATACGCGGAACCTTGTAGTTGTCCGCGAGGCGCCAGTTCGTCTCGGTCTGCGGCTCCACGCCGGCGACGCCGTCGAACACCACGACCGCACCGTCGAGCACGCGGAGCGAGCGGTTCACCTCGATGGTGAAGTCCACGTGGCCCGGCGTGTCGATCAGGTTGATCTTCTTGTCCTTCCAGAAGCAGGACACCGCGGCCGACTGGATGGTGATGCCGCGCTTCTGCTCCTGCTCCATGTAGTCCGTCGTGGTCGACGTCTTCAGGTCCTTCGTGTCGTGCACGTCGATGATCGTGTGCTTACGACCCGTGTAGTACAGGATGCGCTCGGTGGTCGTGGTCTTGCCGGCATCGACGTGGGCGATGATGCCGATATTCCGAATGTCTGCCAGCGGGGTAGTGCGGGGCATATGTAGGCTCCGTCGTCCCACGTCGGCTCCCCGTTGGGACCCGGCGCGGTAAGTTCAATGGACAAGGGCGGGCCGTCGACCCGCACGAAAAAACCGGGATGTCAGCGGGTCCCCCCGCATAACCTCCCGGATTGGCGATGTATCTACTGCGGTCGAGCCCCTTTTCCAAGGGGCTGGACGGCATGATAGGTGCGCGTCGCGCGTCTGGCGCCCGGGACCCCCGGACCACCGCCGCGCAACGGCGCCTCCCGATGACACAGCCGCCGGTCCGCGTCAACGCCAAACCGGCAAGCGGCAGTCCCTTACCAGGGGAGTTCCGATCCGTCGTGGGACAGGAAGCGGCCGCTGTCGGCGGCGCCCAGCCCGTCGATCACCGCCAGCAGCCGGTCCGCTGCCTCCGCAGGGCTGCGGACGGTCAGGCCGGTCTTGGCGAAGGGGGCCGTCAGCGGACTGTCCACCGTGCCGGGATGGAGCGCCACGCACACCGCCTCCGGCCATCGGCGGGCAAGCTCCACCGACGCCGTGCGGACGATCTGGTTCAGCGCGGCTTTCGAGGCGCGGTAGGCATACCAGCCGCCGGTCCGGTTGTCGCCGATGCTGCCCACCTTGGCGGACAGGGTGGCGAACACGGCCTTGCCCTGGCGGGGGAACAGCGGCAGCAGATGTTTCATCAGCAGGGCCGGACCTGTCGCGTTCACCGCGAAGGCGGCGGCGAAGGCGGCGGGATCGATGGACCGCCAGCTCTTCTCCGGCTGCATCCCCTGCCCGTGCAGGATGCCGGTGCAGTCCAGCACCAGCCGTAGCGGCAGGCCGGTCGCCCCGATCCGCTCCGCCGCGGCGGCGATTGTCTCCTCCCGCAGCAGGTCCAGCGGGGGTTCACCGCGGCGCCCCAGCGAAAGGACGCTGGCGAACGCGCCGGTGCGGCCCAGCGCCGCCGCGCAGGCCGCGCCGATGGCCCCGCTGCCGCCCACCACCACCGCCAGTCCACCCCCCGGAAATGAGCGCATGTTGTCCCCGCTGGTCCCACCGATCCGCGGCAGGGACATAGGCCACCCTTCCCGCCGGGAAAGCCGGGCGGGCGGGTGGCCGCATTTTCTTCATGGGCACCGGGACGGAGATGCCGCCCGCCCGTTCCATCAGGGCGCACAGGACGGGTCCCGCCATGCCAACCAACCGAGCCACCCCACCCTTGAGTACCGCGGCCCCACCCGGGCCGGCTGCGCTGCCCGTGGGCCCTCCCGCCGCGGCGGCGGCGCCCGCTTGGCCGGACGGCATCGACGTCCCCGACAGCTGGGCGGCGGCGCTGGAGCAGATCGAGGATGGGGGCGCGCGGCGCGTGCTGATCCTGGGGCCGGCCGATGTGGGCAAGAGCACCTTCTGCCGCCTGCTGCTGCATGGGCGGGACGAGGGAGCGGCGCTGCTGATCGATGCGGACCCGGGGCAGAAGAGCGTCGGGCCGCCGGCCTGTATCACCCTGGGGCGCTGCCGCAACGGCATGCTGGCCCTGGACGGGCTGGCCTTCGTCGGCACGACCGATCCCCTGCGTGCCTGGGGCCGCGTCGTCGGCGGGGCGGACCGGATGGTGCGGCGATGCGCCCAGGCGGACCTGCTGGTCGTCAATACGGCGGGCTATCTGCGCGGCCCCGGCCGCCGGCTGGCAGCGGCGCTGATCGGGGCCGTGCAGCCGGACATGCTGGTGTCCATCGGGACGGAGCCCGGGCTGGAGGATGTGCTGCAGGACCATGGCACCGTCCCCCAGCTGCGCCTGCCCGCGTCCAGCCGGGCGCGACGGCGCAGCCAGGCGGAGCGGCGCCGGGCGCGGCAGGCGGCCTTCGCCGATCATTTCAAGGGGGCGCAGCTGCTGGCCCTGCCCCTGGACCGGATCGCCATGGAGGGGGCGCGGCCCGGCGCCGCCCCGCCGCCCTGCCTGCTGGTCGGGCTTGCCGATGCGCAGGACCGCGACCTGGGGCTGGGGCTGGTGGAGCAAAGCTATCCCGCCGGGAATTTCGTGCTGGTGCGGACGGCGGTGCCGCCGGCGCGGATCCGGTCCTTCCGCTGGGGCGCGCTGGCGCTGGACAGCAGCTACCGCGACCTCGCCCAGTCGCCGGACGGGGGGATCACCCCGCCGCCGTCCCCGCCAGCCCCCCCGCCGGCAGAAGGATCGTGAACCGGGCGCCCTGGCCCGGTGCTGTGTCCAGGGTGATGCGCCCGCCGAGCGGGCCGGTGACAAGGTCGGCCACGATGTGCAGCCCCAGGCCGGTGCCACCCTGGTCCCGCTTGGTGGTGAAGAAGGGGTCGAAGGCCCGGTCCCTCACCTCCGCCGTCATGCCGGTTCCGGTGTCGGCCACGGTGATGCGGGCCCAGCTGGCCCCCTCCGCCCCTTGGTCCCCGTCCTCGGGCTCCAGCCCCACATCGACGCTGATGCGCCGATCCGCCACCCCGTCGAAGGCGTGCAGCACGGCATTCTGCACAAGGTTCGTGACCACCTGCGCCAGCAGCCCCGGCACCGTGACCACCTCAAGCCCCTGCCGCCCGGTCACAGACAACCCGATGGCGCGGCGGCGGAACAGCGGGTCCAGCATGGCCAGCACCTCCCGCATATAGTCGAGAAGGTCCACCTGGCGGGCGTCGACACGGCTTCGGTCCGCGACGACCTGCTTGAAGGCGCCGGCCAGCTCAGCCGCCCGCTTGGCGTTGTGCACCATCAGCCGGACGATGTCGTCGGTGACGCCCAGGAATTCGGTGAAGTCCCGCCGCTTCAGCGTGCCCTGGTCCGCCTTCTCCGCGATCAGCCGCGCCTCTTCCGCGAACTGGGTGGCAGCGCCCAGCAGGATGCCGATGGGCGTGTTCACCTCATGGCTCACCCCGGCGATCAGGCGGGCCAGCGCCGCCTCCTTCTCCGTCTCCACCAGCCGGGCTTCAAGGCGACGGCAATGCTCCCGCATGGCGGCAACGCCGTCCGCGGCGGAACCCCCGGCCGTCCCGGGGTCCGGACTGGCCACATCCCGGATGGTGCCGGTGCCGGTGGCAGACATATCGAGTGGACTCCAGCAACGTGACGCCGGATCACCCTAACAGAAGAGTAGTCACTTCAAAAGATCGCAGCGAGGAATCACTTGTTTCTGGGCAGAATCACACAAGACATTCATATCACGTTCACTGTCTATTTACCGGCGGTTCACTTAGCCGCCCTGCCCCCTCTGCTGCGCCGCCGGGGGGACAGTTTCGCCGCCCTGCTCCTCGGCCGGCGCGCCTTCCATCGGTGCGGCGTCGCCCTGCTGCTCCGCCGCCGGGGGCGGGAACCGCCGGCTGGCATCCTTCTGCGGTTCCGCCGCGACGTCATTGGGGCGTGCGACGGGGGTCCCGTCCAGGCCCGGCGGCGCCCGCCGCACATGGTGCAGGGCAACATAGAGGGGCGACAGTTCCTGCGCGTCGGCCGCCTGCGCCGGCACGCCGCCATCCACATCCTCATCCGGGGGGCGGGTGCCCTGGGGCGTCGGCTCCGGCCCGAGGCTGTCCACCACATCGGGGCTGGTCAGCCCTTCCTGCGCCGCCTGGCCTGGCTGACCGGCGGGGGAGCGGCGCTCACTCGTGTCCCAGTTCTGAAGGTCGCCGGGCCGCTGGGGCTCCCCGTCGCGGGACACGCCGGTGTTGGGCTGTCCGGACCGCAGCGACTCCGCGGCCGCCGCCGCCCCCTCCTGTTCCTGGACGGTCTGGGGCGCCTGCTGCTGCGGGGCTTGCTGCTGCGGGGCATGTTGCTGCGGGCCGGGGCGGGCGTCCTGGGCGCCCACCGGCGTGGCCAGCAGGGCTGCGGGAGCGACCGTCAGAAGGGCGGCCAGTAGGATCGCACGCATGGGCTTGGTCTCCCGGTCTGTCGTCCGGCGGTTCGGCCGGGAACGCATCAACAGGCTGTTCCCCTGTTCGTCGCGCGCCGACGGATTCCGCCGATGCGGTGCGTGACAATCCTCCGCCCGCCCTGTTGGCCCTCACCCCGGAAACCGCGGGGACAAGACCAGGTGGGAGGCAGGGCGATGGACGGCGAGGACGAGACCAGGACCGGGATCGGAGCAGGCGGCGTCGAGCGCCGGGGCTTTCTGAAGGGAGCGGCGCTGGCGGGCGCCGCCGTAGTGACCGCCACGGGTGCGGCGGCCACGGCAGCCGCCGCCACGCGCGGCGTGATGCGCGACCGGGAGGATGAGCTGCGGGCCCGCTACCGCGAGACCGAGCACGTCAAGCGCTACTACTTCCTGAACCGGCTGTAGCGGAGGGCCCGGCGATGCTGACCAAGCGACGCGCGACCACCACGGGATCAGACGGGGCCGCCCGTCGTTCCATGGCTGCCACCCTGGCCGACGCAGGGGCGGCTCGCGGCGTTGACCGCCGCGCCTTCCTGAGGAATTCCGGCCTTGCCGCCGGCGGGCTGGCGGCCCTGGGCAGCCTGGCCCCCGCCACGGTCCGCAAGGCGGAGGCGGCCCCCCTGGACCGCGGGGCGGAGATCATCCGGCGCAAGAACATCTGCACCCACTGCTCCGTCGGCTGCACCGTGATCGCGGAGGTACAGAACGGTGTCTGGGTGCAGCAGGAGCCCGGGTGGGAAAGCCCCATCAGCCAGGGCACGCACTGCGCCAAGGGGGCGGCGGTGCGCGAGCTGGCGCATGGTGAGCGGCGGGTGAAATACCCGCTGAAGCTGGTCGATGGCGAATGGCAGCGCATCAGCTGGGAACAGGCGATCGATGAGATCGGCGAGCAGCTGCTGGACATCCGCCGCACCGACGGGCCGGACAGCGTGTTCTGGCTGGGCAGCGCCAAGTTCAACAATGAGCAGGCCTATCTGCTGCGCAAGATGGCGGCCTTCTGGGGCACGAACAACGTCGACCACCAGGCGCGCATCTGCCACTCCACCACCGTGGCCGGTGTCGCGAACACCTGGGGCTACGGCGCCATGACCAACAGCTACAACGACATCCAGAATTCGAAATGCCTTGTCATCATCGGCGGCAACCCGGCCGAGGCGCACCCCGTGTCGCTGCAGCACATGCTGCGCGCGAAAGAGCATAACCGGGCGCCCTGGATCGTCATCGATCCCCGCTTCACCCGCACGGCCGCCCACGCGACGCAGTTCGTACGCATCCGGCCCGGCACGGACATCCCGGTGGTCTGGGGCATTCTGTGGCACATCTTCGAGAATGGCTGGGAGGACAAGGAATAC
>JARWLF010001429.1:0-10286 GCA_029853055.1 Scenedesmus sp. KT-U | reverse complement strand
CTACCTTCTTGCCTGCAGGATCTTCTGCTGCTACCTTTTCTGCTCACAGGCACACAATCAACTGCAGACCACACAAACCGCAAGGTGACGAACGTTTTTCTAGCAACAGTACTAAGTTAGGCTTACTTAGTAAGCTTAAGCATCATTTGGTAGCCTACCCACGAGTTGCACCCATCAAATAGAAAAACCTTTGATCTGCGGTGTGGTTCAAGCAATGTTATCACTAATATGGCGGCAGAATAACTCCCGAGAGGCATGCCTGCGCAGTCGATGGTACTGTACCATCAATTGTCGTGAGTACCTGAGGTTATATTAGTGGGCTAGTCCCGGTGTGCACTGGCTGGCTCATAGCTGTATAGGACAGCGGCTGCATTCTGTGATAAGCATCAGCAGACTGTGGTAGGGACAAAAAATATCTACAACCGTGACGGGGCATTGGCGGCCACTTGTACACATGAGTTTTGTCTTGGATCCATCGCATCCACACAGTCTCTAGAGCTTTGTGACAACAATTTGGACATCAAATAGTCATTATGTGCACGAGAATGTACACCACAGGGCTCAAGCTCAGCCAGTCTTCACTAGTGCACTAGCACACTAATAAGCAAACAGAGGCGTGTGTACAGCGTGCCACACAATGAAAGTTGAAAGTAAACCCTCTCCGGCCTGTCGGCCCTTGGGTATCTATGCCCCCCGAGTCACTCGAAGAGACATTCACAACAAGCATGATCAGCAGTCTCTCAGAAACTGCACACAACGTACTCGGTACTGTGAGTAGCGGCCCTAATATTTGCAGCATACTTTGCACGTTGCATGTTAACTGCTTTGCTGCCCTCCTGTCTTTCACACAAGCACACTACAACCTCTTTAACAGTGTATGGTGTTTTGTGTAGATTCAACATGTAGCCACATCTAGACGCAAAACGAGGAGTCTCAGTGCCATGCAGCCGTCTTATGAAAACGCATTCGGCTTTGTACACCGCGTATCGCATACAAGCAAGGAAGCATGACGTCTTGTCACCGTACTGCCTTGACCTGACATGTTCATGCCCTTGTGGATCTAACCGAGCAGCCTGACAATGACTGTAGATGTTGTGCAGTGTATAGTAAACCTATAGCACTCAGCATTCGGTGTGATCAACTGCGCTGCCTCAAT
Organism: Scenedesmus sp. KT-U; assembly: GCA_029853055.1. Classification (NCBI taxonomy): domain Eukaryota; kingdom Viridiplantae; phylum Chlorophyta; class Chlorophyceae; order Sphaeropleales; family Scenedesmaceae; genus Scenedesmus; species Scenedesmus sp. KT-U. Next base: position 9,130 of record JARWLF010001429.1, on the reverse strand, counting down.
GAATTCACCTGTAACAAGTTGTGAAGGGCTTTCACCTAGGTGGCGCACCTCAGCATCGTCAAGTTTCCCAATTGCTAGATAGAAGTATGTGCGTTTGAGTTGTTCATACAGCAATCTAGATACGTCGTGAGAACAGATTCTGCTTCGCTACCAGCTTGTGTGCAACCGACTGAATTCAAGTACACGAGCCTCACCGTCAGCGCATGTCCGACCTAGGTAGATTCGTGCTTCGATCTCAGGTTATCAGTCTGTATAGAAAGTTCGTACGCGCGGCAAGGGCCTTGCCTACAGACAGCAGAGGTGAGCAGCAGTGGGCACCAGCTGATCTGCTGCAGCTCTCGTTACACCGTCGTCATGCAGGCGCTATACTTGTATACAAAGCATCAACACAGCTTCAAAGACGCTGAATGCGCTGCACAGTGTCTCGACTCTGTAGCATGCTCCATAAACTGCTCTTCATGCTGCATATCACAGCAACGGTTCTTTCCATGCTTGGCCAACATAGACATGCATGCTGAGCACAATCAATAGGCTCTTCATGATCATGACAGTGAGAGCCTGCTGATTCTACCCAGCAATTCATGTCGTACGTCAGTCTGTAACAACCCACACGGACACATCAGCTACCCATGCTTGTACATCCCAGGTCTCAGCTGCTGGCGTACTCCTACGCTGTTATCACACTGACTGTATATCTTCACCACACCACAGCGTTCTCTGTTGGAGTCAGGTCTCCTTGAGACCTCTACAGCTGACTCTATTGCTGCTGCTGCTGCTGCTGCTGCTGCTCCCACAGGTGACGTTCTTGCAGAAGTTCGCCGTGAGTTTGAACTTCAGCGCAGCAAGTCTGCCCCCTACGACATCAAGTATGCTCTCAGCGACGGAAGAACGAGACTACGAATGCTCGAGGAGATGATTGGGTTCAGCAGATGATAGAAGATATGTCAGAATCTACAGTTGAACAGCGGCAGCAGCAGCAGGAGGTGAATGAGCAGTTGTCCGAGCAGCAGCAGCAGCAGCAAGGGGAGGAGGAAGACGAAGAGCTCCTAGTGCTATTATGGTGGCAGCAGCAGCAGCAGCAACAGGAGCGTTGGCGCCGCCATCGTCTGCAACAGCAGTGACTGGATGTTGAGCAGCGGATACGGAGGCAAAGATTGTGGCATCAGCAGCGAATGCGGCAGCCTCTGCTGCCGGATATATGGTTCCAGCAGCAGCAGCAGCAATGGATGACGTGGCTGCTGCAGCAGCATCAGATCTTCTCATCATCTGTCCTAGCGTTAATCAATCAAGCAGGACCGGATCTTCCTCTGCCTGCTGCTGCTGCTGGTGGTGGTGGTGATGGTGCTGCAGTTCCACTTGCAGCTGATCAGCCACAGCAGCAACTAGTTCAGTAGTCAATGCTGGTGCCTCAGGGGCTTGATGCGGGGCGACAGCAGTAGGTAGTTGTAACCAGATCAGTTCCCAACGCAGTGCCACTAAAGTTTAGCGGGTTGCAGAAGGGAGTGAGCATTTCTTGACCAAACTGTAGTCAACATCAGTTCGGAACTGAAAGGAAATAATATCTCAGCGTATCCTTGTTAGTCACTTCAAGTGGGCCACAGGCTAAGGCTAAGTTAGCCCAGCAGGTCATCTTCCAGCTTCTTCAGCACAGGATGGTCACTAAAGTGCCGTACTGGTCGTTTTAGCTGAATAGCAGAGTCAGCAGGACTATGGCATATGGCTTGTAGCCCATGTAACCACTGTTGTGTTGGCAGTAGTTCAATCTTGAAGATGTTGACGCATCATTGGACTGTGTCTTAGTGTCTGCAGCAGACATACTATGTCGTAAATAGTTGGTTTCCGAAACGGTGTCAACATCAGCGAAGGCATTGACAACTGTAATGGCACGCCTTTCTGGTGTTGATTGGCCCCGAATACCCAATCCATGCCCTATGAGCCTGGCATTGGCCCTTTCCTTGGGCGAGTTACTTCAGGTAACTTTTGAACTTGAAGATTGATTCACTACAGCACTGCCGTGGTATAGGTAGTGGTCAAGGACAACACAGCAGAAAGACTAAGTTTTTGAAGCCACAGGCAGCAACAATTGAGATTCCAGGAAAGTCACATCTGCCTGTGATTCTTGAATTTGAGCCAGATCATTATCAATAATCTGTCGTCAACTTCGTGCCTGCCAGGCAGTGCAAGGTGTCCGTCAGTTGGGGGCCCCAACTTTGGTGAAGACATCAACAAAGTCTTACACTGCTGCCAACACAATACACCGTTTCCTGAACAAACAACACAGTAAACAGCTCAGATCATCAGATGGCAGTATTGCTTGGCTCATGAGTATCTTTTAAATATAAGAACAGCTGCTAATCCATAAAATCCATATCCATATCATCAATACCCTGACCACCAGCACCTGCTGCTGCTGAATCATCATAACCCATATGCTGCTGCTGCTGCTGCCAGTCCATGCTTTGCATTGCATCCTGTTGCTTGGCTGCTGCCGCTGCTGCAGCAGCAGCTTGTCGCTTTGTCAGATTCTTACTAAAGTTGACAGGGCCTTCATACACGTACATGTTCTGCCTACTAGCACCTATGACAGGGTACGCTTTAGGATCAGCTGCTGCTGCTGCTGCTGCTTTCTTGGCTCCCTGTCCTTTGTTGCCACCAGCAGCTTTAGTTGCTGCCGCTGGCTTTGCTGCTGCTGCTGGCCTTCCAGCAGCAGCGCCAGCAACAGCCTGTTGTTGCTGCTGCAGTGTTGGCAGCAGCATCGCTCCAGGCATCATGTACTGCCCTGCTGCTGGTGGTGCTACTGCTGCTGCTGAGGCTGGTCGGACCCCGGCAGCAGCTGCTGCCGCTGCTACTGCCATAGCTACACCCGCAGCAGCAGACCGTTTCCCTAGTGGAGCTGCTGCAGCAGCAGCATCTTGCCCTGGCCAGGACGCTGCATTACTGCTGGTGACACCTGCTGCTGCTGGTGCTGGCGGTGCACCAACCCCTTCACTTGCCTCGTCAAGGTCCTGATCTACTGCTGCTGGCATATCATCGCCATCATCAACCTGCTGCCCATCCCCTGCTGCTGCTGCTGTCCTTGGCGACTCAGGCATACCGATCTGCCCGGACTGTGCTGCTTTCCACAATGCAAGCCTTTCAGCAGTACTCGCATCAGCCGACAGCTGCGTCGCCCACAGCCGCTGCATCTGCAACAACGTCGACACCTGAGTATTGTGATAGTTCCGCAACTGCGCTGCTGCCAGCTGCTGCCGAAGCTGAATCACCATCTCCTGCTGCCGCCTCAGTCTAGGGTTTGTAGTACCCAACTGTAGGTCTTCCCAGAACTTGGCAGTAGGATTGCCAAAGCTGAAGTTGACGTGGCCGCCAAGCAAGGCCTCTAACCCCAAACCCTGGAAGCCGGCTTCTTCGCTGAACCCTTTGCCGCCGTTTGGAAGCAAAGCCCTAAGCTGCGCCCGGTCCTGATCATCCAAAACACTGTTCCAAGTGTCGAGGTTGAGGATTGAACCCAGGTCTGGAAGTTGCAAGATATCGGTGGGTATCGGCAGCGGCCGGGTGTTAGTAGCATCCAAACCCTGCGGAAGGATATCCTCGTAATCTACACCTGGTTCTTTTGGTATTCTGGCTTCTTTCGGCTGTGGAGGTGGTTTCCAAAGATCTGCGAATGCCTGTTCTGGTGTTGTGGCTACTGCTGGGGCTGTTGCAGATGCGGATGCTTTCTTGCTGCCGCCGGTGTTCTTGCTGCTTTTCTTCTTGGCACCTGTTGGCGGCAATGCTGCAGCTGCACCCTGCTGCTGCTGCTCTATCTGATCTAGAGCTTGTCCTGAACCCAACAGGCTGCCTGACCGCTGCAGCTGCTGTGGCATGCCAGATGCTGTCAGGTCCGATGTACTGCCTTGATGCTGCTGTTGTTTGATACGCGCAAACGGCTGCTGCTGCGGGCGGAGCGACGAGTCATCCTGGTCATCTTCTGTTTCTGGATCTTCCGCTGGCTGTTGTTGCTGCTGCGCCGCTGCTGCTGTAGCTGGTAATCCCTTCTGTACTGCTGATTGAGGTGTAAACCCAGGCTTGCTGGCAGCAGCAGAAGATATCGGCACCATTCCTGCTACATTAGCACCACTTGTGGGTATGTTGCAGTGACTACCGGGCTGCTGCAGCTGACTTTGCTGTATTTGCTGTATCCATGGCTGCGATGATAAACCATGAGAGCTGGGTACATGCTGTTGTGCGTGTTGCTCTCGATAATGCTGACGTAGCACATCCGCTGATTGTTGTTGGTACCTTTGCTGCTGTTGCTGTGCGGCCCATGGCTCAGAGTTGCCGAGCCAAGCAGCACTTGGGCTTTGTTGCCTGAGAGGAGCAAAGCCAGCATCACCGAAGGCTAGAGCTGCAGGCAAAGACGCTTGTGGGTTTGATGTTTGTGCTCTTGAGGTTTGCTGCTCTGGTAAATCCAGAAAAGAACCCATGGAGGACCGTTGGTGCATAAGACCTGCTGATGAGCTTGTAAGCGGCCATTCTTGAGCTGAACTGACTACGTCGCTGCCTTGAAGCTGCGGTGTCAGACCCAACATTGATGATGGAGACGGTATGATAGGAGCAATGGAGCTGGGACCAGGAGAGAAGCGCTGCTCTTTGTAAAAGGACCCATCGATGCCAAGAGAGTCGTTGTCCGCGAAGGGGTCGATGTATGAGTCCATTTATGACTTCCTGTCTGTCTAGTTACCACATTCGCGCATGGGAGCTGTCTATAGCAGACATTCCTGTGCGTTCAGTTTGAACTTGATTGCAGGTGGGCAGGTTCGCTCTGATATGGTGGGTAAACAAGCTATCAAGCAGCACTGCGATGCTTTGAAACCCAACACATGTCTCTGAAGTCTGAGATGCTGCTGGATATTACTTGTGTAGTGCTCACCGTAACCAACCCCGCCCTGTCATTGTCGCAATAGCAGCGCCAGTACGTATTGCCTGTTCTGTCACGTAAACGCTAAAGTTATGTATCAAGCAATGCCTTCACAGTGTTGTTGCCCACAGAACATGCTTGCCAGGCTTTCCAGTGTGCTGCAGGACCCCCTGGGTCAAGTGCTGCCAGCACAACACAAACTGCAAGTTGTCCAACTGGGACGCAGCACTTCTACATTCAAAGTCTGGATAAGCTTTCCAATCGACTTGGTTACTAACTCACAGATATTCCGCTGCGGCCTCATCACCTGCAAGAACCTGTATCTGGGTTGAACTGAACATGTTTGCACACTGAATGAAAGTCACAGCCACTGTAGCTTGATTTCGGCCGCTTGAAGTATTCTGGCAGCGCTATATCAACCGACTCACTGAGAACAGGAACCCAGATCAACAACAGGGCCAGATATCCAGCCAACTTTGCTTCTCTGCCCCGCGCAGACTAGGCTAGTGCACGTCTACTGGCTGCAGATCTACAATGCATGCATCCTCACTGAAAATAGACAGCACGAAACACATAGCATCCGTTCCTCCAACACGACTTGCTGCAGTACATGACAAAACAGTACAAGCACATCTCACTTGCGAAGCATCAATAAATGACAAACTCGCATAGTGTTCATGCACATGCTAGCAACTCACTACCTTACACCTGCACATGTGTATAATCTACAAGTCTGACAAAAGGGGTTCCAGTGCTACCGGTCCAGTTTAACAAAACACCCGATAACAATCTTATCATCAACAAGATGGCTTACATCAACAAGTGCTCAGTACACAGATGGCGCACCAAGCACACTTCCCCTTCCATATAGTCTATGGGTTGCAAAGTTCTGCAAGGACACAATCACACACAGAGCATGCTATACAAGGCGCACACTTGACAGGATTGCTGTACCAGCATTGCTGTACACGACTGTATACCGCAGCAGGCAGCCTCCTGAAGTTTGACACAAACAGCGCAGACATCTTGCATAACAGCATGCTGTGGATGCTGTCACACAAGGCAGGCAGCGCCAGCGGATTGACCAACCTCAAGCCTTTGTATTCAAATGACCGCTTAGCCGAACGACTTATCCTGCAGTTATCAGCATACCCAGTGTTGCAGTGTAACACAGAACTGTAACACAACAAAGATAACAACAGTAGACTATCTCCGGACTCCTATGCGGTGGGTAACTCTGTGTCTACATCCCTGCACACCAACGACCCCTATCACCTCAGCTAGTGGTACATTCTCTATATATACCCCAGTCTGACAAACAGTGTGAGATACAAGATAGGTATACGGCAGTCCCACAAACAGCTCTGTGCGACTAGACGTCCCACGGCCTATGACACTCACACCCTAAACCATGCTCTGCATGCGCTTGCATGTCATACATGGCCTTGGCATCGTGTACAAACGTCCTGAACTTTGATATACCATCATCCAGGTCAGTTGTCTTGAGACCTTCTGAGCAAAGGTTCCTGTACACCTTGATCACCACCATCATGATCAACATCATCCTCATCAAGATCTTGATCACCATCTAGATCTTGATCCAGATCTTGTTGAGATCTTTGATCGGCGTCAGTGCTTGATCTCATGATCGCCCTACGGACCATAAAGCTTGGAGCGCTCAGCAGACCAGACTGTAGATCTTCTTGCCAAGCAGCAGCAGCTGCTGCACACAACATAGGGCCAGGATCTGCAACACTGCCGCCTCTCACATCATGTGCTGCCTGCTGCCGCTGCTGCTGCTGTCGTAATTTGTGCTTGGCTGCTGCAGTTTGCTTGTCCGCAGCGCTGCCGCCGCTCTTCGTCGCATCTCGTAGCAGATCATCATCATGATCATGATCTACACTGATCGCCACACAGTCCCCAGCAGGAGCAGGAGCAGCAGAGCATCCACTCATTGCACCTTCCTCAGTGCTGCTGCCTGCAGCGGTATCGTCACTGGAATGCTGCCCTGGTCGCCGTACAAGACCTGCTGGTATAGATGCTGCCACTGCTGCTGCTGAGAGGGCAAGAGCTCCAGTAGTCCAAAACACCAGCCCAGGCTTGTAACCCAGCACTGCGGGACCAACAAACAGCACCAGCAGATGTCAGTTCTAGATAGCACTCATATCAGCGAGGAGCAACAACTAAAAACTCATTAAAAAACAAAAAAAACTAATTAGCTTGGCTTTTATCCAAAGCCAAGCTAGATTATCACACCTGTCATACCAACAATCTGCAAACGGCAAGTTTTCACTGACCTCAATGACACTCAAACGCAACTCAGCAGAACACACAAAATAAGATACCCATGCAGAAAACTCAACAAAAGCACTCACCTGCTGTGGTTTTGGTACACATCGCAAACAGTTGAGCAAATGCTAACGGCCCTAACCCTGTTGCCAAAGCCCTGATCCCCGCCAAAGCGCCTTGCACCAACCCCTGCTGATCAGCCCTGGTATGCGTCGACTTGATGCTGCTGATTGCAGGAAACGAGACACCTGCCAGCGAGCCTAGTGATACTGCTGCAAAGGCTTGCCACTTGGATACTGTGACGGCTAGAAGGACTTGTTGCAGAGTGTAGAATGATAGGCCAAACAGGAGCAGGAGGCGCTCTCCAAGGACAGAAGCTAGCAGGGGCAATAGAGCAGCCTGCAGCATGAGATAACAACATGCATGTGAGAAAAATGAGATGTTACAAGCATAGTGATAGGCAACGAGACTACACCAGGCATGGCAGCAGCAGCAGCAGGTTTTGTATCCTTTCAGATGTGTATCTATGTGTGGCAAGGCAACATACAAGTAGTGCACAACTGCCTCCCACACCAGTATACATTCCAATGGCATTCCATCACCGCTGTCTGCCTACATACAACAATAACTTCCAGCTGTGACAAACTGCGCTGCTGCTGCTCATGGCCGACATACTGCTACCTGCTTCTGATGAGATGGCATCATTGCTGGATGCATACACATTGCCATAATGGCAGTTGCTGCTGGCGTCTCTCGTACCTGTACTATAAGGTTGGAAGCTCCCAGCGTAGTTATCAGTCTGCTCTGGTCCCTTGTGGTGAAGCCCACCACAAGCTGCAGGTACTGTGTCAGCATGTCCTGCACACCCTGCAGGAAGCGTGAGCAGCATGTACCATTACAGCAGCAGTCAGGTACAACGTACACTGTGTAGATTCCTCGTGAGCCTCCGTGCTCATACTAATTTGCAATAGAAGTTTTCATTTACGCCAACGAGATTTGATCTATAAGTATAACTGCATAGCTTGATTGGACGATGAGTTGATACTGATGCTGCGCACCTCAGAAACGATGCCAACGATTGCCATACACAGCGCCAAGCGTCTGAACAAGATGCTGCTGTTGATGAGTGCCCAGCTCCTACGTATGCTTAGCAGAGCATCAACAGGCCGCTGCTTGCTGGGCTCAGAAGATGTCACACTGGTATGTTCTGCAAGGAGAGATACACAGCACAGCAACTTTAGCGTGTGTGATCATCGCTATGAGGATTGCAACCAGTTGTAGGATGTTCAGGAAAAGCATGTCACCCTCTGTCTGCAAATTGAGATGGCTGAACAGGATGAGGACTGTTCCGCGTTGTTCTGCTCTGAGCAGAGCATGATCAATGCCGCCGAAGAACCCCTGCCTCGAGCAAGGGCTCATGCTGTCAGATGTACCCCAAAGATGATGTGACAACATGGGATGGATGACACACGGTGGGGCACAGTGCAAGACGAAGCCTGGAAACAAGGAATTGCAAACAGCAAGATACATACACCACGGTAACATCAGCAATAAAAGCAAAAAACGTGAAGGTTCGTTGAAACAATGCCACGCCCACCTGCAGGATGCTTGGATTCCGGCACAGCCAGCACCACAACAGCAGTCGACAGCAGACAGCCCCCTCCTGCAACCAGTGCAGCAGTATGCGGCTGCAGGAAACCGCCTATCTGCGGCCCAACGGTGAACCCAAGACTGAATGCTGCGATGATGAGTCCGAAGCCTGCTGTGCGGTGCTGCGGCTGCAGGACATCTGCGGTGTAGCTGAGGAAGACTACGATGATGGGGACGATGGATGTCAGGGCGTTGCATGGATAGTACCTAGAAACGGTGAAAGATAGGGATATTCTGTTTGGAAATGAGTGGGAGGCGTGCAGGGCATGCAGCAGGTGATGTATCCTGCAGGCA
>JARWLF010001428.1:0-10288 GCA_029853055.1 Scenedesmus sp. KT-U | reverse complement strand
GCGAGATGGGTGCCGCCGTCGCGCTGGGGGATGTTGTTCGTGAAGCAGAGCACGTTCTCGTGGTAGCTGTCGTTCCACCAGAGCGCGACCTCGACCGCGATGCCCTCGCGTTCGGCCCGCAACATGATCGGCTTCTGCAGGAGCGGGTTCTTGGTGCGGTCGAGATAGCGCACGAAGGCCTCCGTGCCGCCCTCGTACATCATCTCCTCGCGCTTCTTCTCCGCATGGCGATTGTCCATGAGGTTGATGCGCACGCCGGAATTCAGGAAGGCGAGCTCGCGCAGCCGGTGCTCGAGCGTATCGTAATCGAACTCGACCATCGTGAAGGTCTCGGGCGAGGCCAGGAACGACACCTCGGTGCCCCGCCGCCCGCCGCTGTCGCCCACCACCGCGAGCGGAGCGACCGCGACGCCGTGGCGGAACTCCATCGCGTGCTCCTTGCCGCCGCGCCAGATGCGCAGCCGCAGCCACGTCGAGAGCGCGTTCACGACCGAGACGCCGACCCCGTGCAGGCCGCCGGAGACCTTGTAGGAATTCTGGTCGAACTTACCACCCGCATGCAGCTGGGTCATGATGACCTCGGCCGCCGAGACGCCCTCGCCCGGATGGATGTCGGTCGGAATGCCGCGGCCGTTGTCCGACACCGTCACCGAGCCGTCCGCGTTGAGCGAGACGTTGACCTCCGTCGCATGCCCGGCGAGCGCCTCGTCGATCGCGTTGTCGACGACCTCGTAGACCATGTGGTGGAGGCCCGAGCCGTCGTCCGTGTCGCCGATATACATGCCTGGGCGCTTGCGGACGGCGTCCAGCCCCTTGAGCACCTTGATGGATTCGGCGCCGTAGGCGTCGTTGTCGATGTTCGTCGCAGGCTCGGCCATTCAATGGTTCCCCGGGGATGCGCGCGAACGGCGCCGACGCTCCCCAAATCTGATTCGGTCCCGTGTCCCTATGTAGGCGCCCCGGCTCGGTTTTTCACCCGCCGTCGCGCACGCGCGCGCGCCACGGGGGCACCTATACACGGGTTTTCGCGGCCGCGCACGCGCGTGCGGCTTCGCGCGTGGGATAGAGATCACGCCGCCGCGCGCTCCGGCGCGCTTCGTGCAGCGCGCGCGGAGGCGAGGCACAGACCGAGGATGCCGACTGCGCCCGCCGCTGCGCAGAGCGGAAGCGCGAGCGCGCCGAGGATCGGTATGATCGCGGCGACGAGCGGCGCGCAGACGAGGATGCCGATATTGCCGAGCTGAGTGTAGGACCCGCTGAGACGGGCGACGTCCGCCGGATCCCGTGCGAGTTCGCCGATGCGTGCGAACACGGCCGCCTGGATGCAGCCGTAGCCGACGAAGGCCAGCGACAGCGTGACGACCGCCAGGGACGGATCGGCCGCGAGGGCGGCGAGCGACGCGACGACCAATATGCAGCCCGCGACCGTCATCGGCACGGAACGGGTCCGGCTCAGGACCACGCTCGCGAGGAGTGTCGCGACGAGCCAGACCACGGGCAATCCGGCCGCGAGCGCCGCGGCGTCGGGCGGCGCGAGGGAGAAGCGAGACTGCGCCTCGACGGGGACGAGCGTGAGGAGCGCGGTCGTGCTGCCCGAATGGAAGGCGAAGGCGAGGCTCGCGAGCATGCCGGCGTCGAGCCGGCTCGGCAGCAGCGCCGCCAAGGACGGCACGCGCACGCCCCACCGCCCACAGGCACGCTCCTCGCGGAGCGTCGCGCGCAGCGGCGCCAGATGCTGGGCGAGGAGAAAGGGAATGAAGAGGAGCACGTGACCTTGCAGGAACGCGACCGGCGCAGCGGCGGCCAATCCCGCCGCAGCGAGGCTCTGGCTACCGACGAAAGCGATCCCGAAGAAGCTTCCCCATATCGCGAGAATTGCGGCGCGCCGCTCCGGAGGGACGAGCCGGGTCATGAGACCGGGCGCCGCCGTGACGATCACGAGGTGCGTGAGGCTCTCGATCACGCGGATCGCAGCGGCTGCTCCGAGACTCGGCGCGAGCGGCAGCGCGAGCCCCGACGCGACGGCGAGCGCCACCGCACCGGCGAGGGCTCTCGCGAGGCCCGCTCGCGACACGAGATCGCCGACCACCATCCCGAAGGCGCACCCGCAGACGCCGATCGCCGTGACGAGCAGGGCCGCCGAGGGAAGATCGACGCCGTACCACGCGCCGACCGTAGAAAGGACCGGGACGAGCTTCGAGATCTGCGCGGCGGCGCCGACGCCCGCGCAATAGATCGCCGCAAGGGCGAAGAGACGGCTCGCCGTCATGCGGCGCCTCCCCGCGCGCGCGCCTCGCAGGCCGCGCCGCCGGACGCCCGAGCGACGATCGCCGCCGCGAGCGCGCTCGCGACGACGAACATGACTGCACCCGCGAGCACCCAATTGCCGCCGAGGTCCCAAGCCTCGTGCTCGATCGCGAGCAGGCTCGCGAGCCCCAGCCCGGCGACCACTCCCGCGGTCTCGATCGTCGCGAGGCGCCCGAACGCGCCGCCGAGCGCGGATGGCGCCGACGCCGCGACGATGGAGTCGAGCGCCGGCACGGTGACGGCCTCGCTCGCGGCGACGACGAGAGCGACAGCCAGCGCCGCGGCGATGGCGGCGTCGGCCGGCGCTAGTCCGAAAGCCAGGATCGCGAGCGGCACGCCCGTCGCGGCGCAGCCGAAAGCGACCGCCTTGGTCTTCTGATCGGCTCGAGCGAGCACCATTCCGGCCACGATCAGAAGGAGCGCCGACAGGAGAGATTGCGCGACGAAGAAGGTCGCGACCGCGCCGACATGCTCGTAACGAATGGCGAAGAGCGGCGCGAGTCCGACCGTGATCGCGTTCAGTCCGGCCCAAACGAGAGCCCAAGCGGCACCCATCAGGAGCAGCACGCCGCTCGGGAGAGGCTCCCCACGCTCGGTCGCGGCAGCGTGCGCCGCCCCGCGGACGGAAACGCTACCGCGCGAAGACGACCCGATCGTCGTCACGAGGCCGGCGACGCCGAGCACGACGACCGCCGTCCCGGCGAGGCCGGACCAATCGTCGGGCGCGACGAAGAGCCCCGTGAAAGCCGGCCCGGCGGCGATGCCGATGGTCTTCGCGCTCCCGAGCAGGCCGAAGGCCTCGGTTCGCCGCCGCATCGGGTTGCGTCGGGAGACGAGCACGCGCAGGACGATGTTCGCGATCGGGTTGACCGCGGCGAGCGTGAGGAGGAACAGCCCCGCGCTGGCGGCCGACGGTGCGGCGAGCGTCCAGCTCCCCATCGCTGCGGACGCTCCGATCGCCGCGAGAAGGACGCGCTCTGCGCCCGTCCGATCGACGAGCGCCCCGAGCGGCCACGAGAGCATTCGCCCACCCAGGACGGCAAGCGCCACGATCCCCACGCTCCCGGCGATCTCGACGTCGAGCAGAGGCGCGAGCGCGAGGGCGGAGAAGGGGATCACCGCGTAGAACGCCGCCGAGACGAGGATCCGGACGGCGAGGAGGCGCATATTCGCGCGCGCCGCCCGCGCGAGGCGGACGAGCCGGTGGTGTCGCCTCGTCTCGACTCTCGTCGTCACGACGCCCTCACCACCTCGAGCGCATGCTCGGCGACCAGCCTCCGAGCCGCGTCCACGGCTCGCGACGGATAGACGAAGCCCGCGGGCGGGTCGAGGATCGCGAGCGCGGTGATCGCCGCCAGAACCTCGCGATCGTGCAGGTTCTGCAGGGAGTGAGCCGGCACGTTCGGGCCGCCGATTCCGCGGGCGCGCGCGCGGGCGACGAGACCCGCGATGCCGCCGAGATCGTGAGCGACGATCCGGTGAAGCAGGGGATCGCGATAATAGAGACGGCGCATCTCCTCCCAATCATGAGCGAGGAAGCTCAGCCGAAGATCCGCCGCCTGCGATTCGAGGATGTTGACCGTACCGCAGGCGTGGATCTCGAGATCGATGCGGCTGCGCGTCACGGTGAGTCGCGCCGAGAACGGGCGGCCGACATCGCGGCCGCTCTCGCCCGGCCCGAGGCGGACGAGCCGCTCCCGGTCGGCTTCGGGCAGACGCAGACCGCGGCGCGCGAGAACGTCCACGCTGCCCCGGTTCTCGAGGACGAACCCCTTCCACTCGCACAGAATGCGCCTGCCGCAGCGCAGGGTCATCCAACCCGTGCCCTTGTCCGAGCGCGACAGCGTCGCCCCCAAACGGGCGGCGAGGCGCGGGATGCTCTCGTCACCATCGACGCGAATTCCTCGTAGCGAGAGGCGCCATTCCGGGACCAGGCGCGTCTGCGCCTCGATCCAGTCCGCGACGGGATCGAGGCCGATCCGCTCCTCGTGGAAGGCGTCGACGCTCAAGCGGACGGCAAGCGGCGTCACGGCGCGTGCGTTGGCGGCCCGGAGAGCCGCGATCGTCTCCTGCGCGCTCCGCTCATGGGCCAGAGAGATGCCGGCGGTATAGATCTCCACCGGGAGATCGCGCGATGCGGCGTGGGCGATGGCGTCGACGACGAAATCCGGCTCGTCCAGAGGCTCGCCGCCGCCGCAGATCACCAGGCGGCGCGTGCGGGCCTCGATGAGCCAGTCGACCAGAAGCCTGGGATGGTCGGCGACGCGACGAGCCTCGGGAGGGCCTGTCCGGCGCGCTCCGAAGCTGCAATGCGCGCAACCGATCGAGCACAACCGTGTGGGCCAGGCATAGGCGGTGTGCGGGTGACGAGCCAGCGGCTGCGCCTCCGGGTCCACCATCGGCAGCACACTCGCCCGGAAGGTCTCCCGCAGGAGCGCGGCGTCAGCGGGCATGGCTCAGCTCGAACACGGAATAGATCTCGTAGCCGACATCCCGCTCGATCGCGACGCGGGCGCGCAATCCGACCGCGCGGGCGAGCCCGTCTAGGTCGTTTCCGACGCGGGCGAACACGTCGGAGAGGAACAGGAAGGCGCGCCCCTCGGGCGCGAGCACGCGCGGGAGATCGGCGAGGAAGCGGAGAGTGGCTCCCAACCCCTCGTCGAAGAGAGCCCCGGCGAGAGGATCGTGCGGCCGCCCCGGCAGGAGTGGCGGGCAAGCGGTGACGATGTCGAACAGCCCCTCGTCGTCAAGACCCCCGAGCGCGTCACCGAGCATGAAGCTCGCGCGATCGGAGAGACCGTTGGCCCATGCGTTGTGCTCGGCACATCGGATCGCGGCAGGCAGAACGTCGATGCCGAGCGCGCGGCAGCCCCGGCGCGCGCAATAGAGGGCGAATACGCCGGAGCCGGTGAAGACGTCGAGAGCACGGCTTTCGCGGGGCCAATCGACCCTCTCGAGGCATTCGAGCATGATCCGGGAGGTCTTGGTGTGGAGCGGACAAAAAACGTTCTCGTCTATGCGAAGGCGCAGCCCCCCGAAATCGACGACGTACGGATGCGATCGCCGCTGCAGGCGCGCGAGCAGGTCGCCGGCGGGCTTCGGGTCGAACAAGGATTCAACTTGCGAGTGCATGCAATCCTCCTAGCGATGCCACGAGATGGGCGACGAACGACCTAGAGACGTGCCCGCAGATAATCCAGAGGCGCATTTGTCGCAACCCTGTTTTGCCCGTGGCTCCCTTGAACCATCTTCAAGCCGAAGGTAGAGGCCGCGCCACATCTGCAGGGAGACCGGCAATGCATGACAAATTGACGACAGTAATCTCCGGATCGTTTCGAAAACACCTTAGCCAACTCTACATCCTCCGTGACGAATTGCAGTCCCGCAGCGTGGATGTTCTCTCTCCTATCGGATCGTCAGCGATTAACGATGGGGAAGAATTTATAATACTCGATCAAGACCCCGTGAATGACCACAGAATTCTGCAGGACAATGTTTTCACAAAAATCAGACGCTCATCGTTTTTGACGGTGTGCAATGTAGATGGCTATATTGGCAAAGCGGCGGCCCTCGAAATCGGGTACGCTGTTGCGACCGGCATCCAGATATTGACCCTGGAGCCTGCCGATGATCCGAACATCGCCGCCTATTCTCGGCCACTCGCCGCCGTCTTCGGATCCGAAATCGTCGACGCCGTCAAGCGGAGAAGTGGACATGACCACAATCGTTGATTTCGGAAGCCGATCGATCAAGATATATATCTCAGGTAGCACTGGACAAGGCCGCCAGGTCGCCTCGATCAACTGGTGCCCGCTCGAGGCGGAGACGTCGGAGCGGACGATCGAGGCCGCTCTCGACGATCTGAACGAGCGCACGCGGCGCACGCCGTCTCCCGTCCTGGCGGTCGGAACCGCCGTGGCGCGTCGCTCTGCGCGGCTGCGCGCGCGCATCGAAGGTTTCTGCGCCGGTCGCGGCTGGCGCTACGAGACGCTGACGCAGGAACGCGAACTCGCCCTCGTGGGACGCGCTTTCCGCAGCAAGCAAACGGGGAGGGACGTCTTCAACGCGGGCGGCGGCAGCATTCAGATCGCCTCGGCGACGGGCGATCACACCATGCTCGCCTTCGGGATCTCGGATCTGAACGCGCAATTCGCTCTCACCCGTCCGCCGATGCTGCGGAACGTCCGCGACTGCATCGCCTTCGTGGCGGACCGTCTCCCGCGGTCGAGCGCCCCCTTCGTCTATACCGGCGGAGAGGCGACCTATCTCGGCGCGATGGGGCTGCGCCTCGGGGCGGAGGGGCGCTGCGAGGCGGCGGCTTTCCGAGGCATCGCCGCGCGGATCGCGGCCATGGACGAGGAGACCCTGGAGCGCATCTCGCCCTTCGGTCCTCGCTGGATGACGGGCGCGATCGCCTCCAACTGCATCGTGCTCGCCGCCTTGGCCACGCGCGAGCTCGACCACTTCTACGCGAGCGACGTGAACGTCGCCGACGGGGTGGCGCTCGCCTTCGCGGAGGAGAGCCATGCCGCGTGACGCCTTGATCTTCGACGCGGACGACACCCTTTGGGACGAGCAGGCGACGTTGCAGGCCTTCGAGCAGGCGATCGACGAGACGGTTGCGCGGATCGTCGGCCCGCAAGCCGGTTTCGTCGGCCGTTTCCTCGAGGCCGAGGAGCGCAACATCCCGCATATCGGCTACGGTTTCGCGAGCTACACCTACAGCCTGGCCGAGACCTTGGCGACCTATCCGCAATATCCGCACCTGCGCGAGGAGGCGCTCGCCGCCTTTCGCCGGCTCTACGATCGTCTCGCGAACGAGCCGCCGCCGCTCTTCCCCGACGTACCGGAAACGTTGGAGGCGCTGCGGCGGCGCGGCCACCGCCTGTTCGTGCTGACGCGCGGCATACCCTCCGAGCAGAAGCACAAGCTCGATCTCTCCGGCTTGCGGCCGCTCTTCGAGGACGTGCGCGTCGTGCAGAGCAAGGATGCGGCCGCCTTCGCGGCGATCTGCGCCGCTCACGGCCTCGATGCGCCGCGCACATGGATGATCGGCAACAGCCTGCGCTCCGACATTCGACCCGCTCTCGAGGCGGGCCTACGGGCGATCTGGATCCCCGCAGCCACCCCCTGGCAGCACGACGCGCATGCGCAATCCCCACCGATGGGCACGCTGAAGATCGAGCGCTTCGCCGATCTCCTTTCGGTTCTGCCAGCCGAGGGAGGCGGTCCCTCCCCGTAGGGGAGGGTGGCCCCCGGAGCGGCAGCGACGGGGGCCGGGTGGGGCCCGGGCGGTGAAGTTCCTGCGAACGGGGGGCCCCACCCGACCTCCTTCGCCTTCGGCTCCGAGGCCACCCTCCCCTATGGGGAGGGATTGGCACCGAGCGTCGTCGACGCCACCCACCAGGCGGGATGCGCGGCGGCGAGGGCGGACGCGGCGGCCTTCGCGTCCGGCGCGCTCGCGAACAGCCCGAAGCAGGTCGCGCCCGAGCCGGACATCCGGGCGAGCCGGCAGCCTGGGGCGGCGGCGAGGGCGGAGCGGGCCTGCGCGATGACGGGCGCGAGCGCGATCGCGGGGGCTTCGAGGTCGTTGCCGCGGCGGGCGAGATCGGCGATCAGCGCGGCGAGGCCTTCGCTCGAGGGCGCCTCTCCCCTCCCCTCTCTGCGCGTCTCGCCCGGCGCGAGGCCGAGCGCGGAGAAAACCGCGCGGGTCTCGACGGGGATGCCGGGATTGACGAGCACCGCCGGGATCGGCGGCAGCGCGATCGCCGCCGACAGGACCTCGCCGATGCCCGACATCACGCACACGCGGCCCGCGAGGCAGACCGGCACGTCGGCGCCGGTGGCCCGGGCGGCTTCGAGGAGGCGGGGATCGTCGAGCGCGAGACCGTTCGCGCGCGCCAGAAGGCGCAGAGCGGCGGCGGCATCCGCCGAGCCGCCGCCGATGCCGGAGGCGACGGGCAGGTGCTTCTCGAGGGCGAACCGGCCGAGGACGAGCCCCGGCACCCGCTCGGCGAGCGCGCGGGCGGCGCGGATCACGAGATTGCCGTCGGCCGCCTCCCCGGCGAGCGCACCGGCGCGCGGGCCCGAAATCGAGAGCGCGAGATCGCGCCCGGGCTCGAGCGTCAGACGATCGCCCACATCGGCGAAGGCGACGAGGCTCTCGAGCCGGTGATAGCCGTCCGCCCGCCGGCCGAGGACGGCGAGGTCGAGATTGACCTTCGCCGCGGCGAAGGCGGCGAGCACGTCCGGCACGGGCGCGTCGCTCCGCTCAGCCGCCGTCGCGCACGGTCGGTGCCGGCGGCGTCGCCTCGGCGGCGGAGGGCGGCGCCGGCTCGTCGGGCAGGCCCTCGGCGAGCTTGCGCTCGATCTTCTCGCGCTCGTCGGGCTCGGGATCGCTGTCGAGCGCGTGCTGCCATTGGAAGCGCGCCTCGAGGCGGCGGCCGACGCGCCAATAGGCATCGCCGAGATGATCGTTGATCACCGGATCGGCGGGCTTGAGCTCCACCGCCCGCTCGAGTTCGCGCACCGCGTCCTCGTAGCGGCCGAGGCGGAAATAGGCCCAGCCGAGCGAATCGATGATCATACCGTCGTTCGGCGAGAGCGCGACCGCCTCCTGCAGCATCTCGAAGGCGCGCTCGATGTGCATCCCCATGTCGACCCAGCTGTAGCCGAGATAGTTCAGCACCTGCGCGCGGCCGATCGGCGAGGTCTCCGGCACGAGCTCGAGCGCGACCTTCAGATCCGCTTCCGCGAGCGGCCATTGCTTGGCGCGCTCGTAGGAGGCGCCGCGGAAGAAGAACAGCGTCCAATGGCTCGCGTCGGGCTCCTCGATCGCGTCGATCGCGCGCGTGTAGGCCGCCGCCGCGTCTTCCCAGCGCTCGTTCGTGCGCAGGACGTTGGCATAGGCGACGACGACCTCGATGTCGTCGGGACGCTCGTCCTTGAGGACGCGCAGGTGCTCCAGCGCCTCCTCGGGACGGTCGAGCCGATTGAGCGCGAGCCCGATCTGGAGGGCGGCCGTCGCGCGAAGCGGCGAGGCGGGGTCGATCGCCTCGTAGAGCGAGATCGCCTCCTCGAAGCGGTCCATCCGCTCGAGGATGTCGCCGAGCGTGATCAGCGCCATCGGGTGGTCCGGCGCGAGATGGAGCGCGAGGCGCAGATAGATGATCGCCGGCAGCTCGTCGCCCTGCATGTTGCCGGCCGAGCCCAGTGCGTACAGGACCTCGGCCGCGCCCGCGCGCGCATCGGAGATCGGCCGCTCGGGCCGCTCGCCCGCGCGCAGACGCTCGATCCGGTCGAGCGCGAGCGGATGGCGCGGCATGATCTCGAGGAAGCGCTCGTAGGCGGCGATCGCGTCGTCCGGGCGGCCGCGGCGCGCGACGAGGCGGGCATAGGCGTCGACGAGGGAGAGCGCGCCGGGCTGCTGCTCGAGCGCGCTCGCGAGCCGCCGCTCGGCCTCCGCGGGCTGGCCGAGGAAGGCCGCGACGAGACCGCCGTGATAGAGGCGGAACACGTCGAAGGCGCCCTCCCCCTCGAGCCGGTCGACCATGCCGAGCGCGGTGCGGTCCTCGCGGGCGCCGGCATGGGCCCAGGCCGCGAGCAGCGTCGCGGTGAGGTCCGCCGCGCGGCCGGGGCCGCCGGGCTCCAGCTGGCCGCGCGCCTGCGACCAGCGTCCGCGCCGCAGCTCGTCGACGCCGATGGCGAGGCGGGCGAGGCCGTTGTCGGGGTCGGTGCGCACCATCTGGCGGGCGAGGCGCACCGCGTCGTCGATCGAGCCCGAGGCGAGGAAGGCGACGAAGCCGCGCTCCATCAGCTCCGGATTGGTCGGATCGGCCGCGAGCGCCTGGCGCATGAAGACGGAGGCGGCGGCGGTGTCGCGCGCGAGGCTCGCGATGTAGCCCGCGAGGAAGTTGCCCTCGAGGCTGCGCGCCGGCGCGATCGCCGAGAGGGGCTCGCGCTGCTCGCGGGCGAAGGCGGA
>JARWLF010001427.1:0-10288 GCA_029853055.1 Scenedesmus sp. KT-U | reverse complement strand
CGCGGCTGGAACAGCGGAAGGGGGGGGCGCCCCAGCGGCGGCCCTCCCTGCCCGAATGGATTCCCCCGTGGCGGCCCCTGCATCAGGGGTTGCCGACACGGTCCGCCAAGCCGTCGCCAGCCAGGCCGTTCTCGAAGGGATGACCCTGGTAAGCCTCACCGCGGTGGCTGACGGGCTTCACGCGACGGTGGTCGGGACCCCCCTTCGCGACCCGATGACCGCGGCCCATGCACTGGCCGAACGTGCAGCGGCGCAAGGTGCGGCTGGGCGGTTCACCCTGGTGGTTCGGGAGGAGGGGCAGGACCGTATCCGCGTCAGCTTCGACCTGGCAACCCTGCCCAGCCTCGGGACTGTCGGGGCAACCGACCCTGTGGCGCTACCGGCTACCACGGTAGACTCCCCTGTGGAACAGGTGGCGCAGGGCATCGTGCGCGATGGGAAGGACTACGGTCCCTCGGACGACGTCCAGCTGGAGTTGCTGCGCGTCATGGGGACCCAGGGTATCTTCCTCTATGCCGCGGACTACGCACCACGCCGGGCCACCCTCTACATCGCCCAGAGCCGGTACCGTCAGACCCCTCGGGCACTGGGGCGCGCCGCCCGGGCTGCCGCAGCGGTCCTGCCGCCGCACTATGAAGAGTTCACGCTGGTCCTGGTCGAAGGGGGGGTGGAGACCATCGCGGTCTCATTGCTCCGGCGCGACCTGGAAGGCGCCCTGTCAGCCGACCGCGGGTCGCTTGAGGAGTTGTGGCTGTCGGCCCGGTTCACGGAACCGCCGTTCAAGCAGGACGAGGCGAGCCACCCCAACCCCGGCGCTTCGAACTACCCCGCCTTCCGCTGGGCCCTGCGGCCCGGGCTGCGCCAGACACTGGGCCGACCCGAAGCCTTCATCCTGTATCAGCTTTGGGCCCGGCTGCACGGAACGATGCAGATCAGCCAGTACCTGTCGGCGTCGGGTTCCGTCGGCGTCAACATCTATAATAACTTCGACCGGCTTCGCATTCCGTCCGACAGCGTCTTGCCGCGGGTGCGTTCGGACATCGCCGAGTATCTCCGCCAGGGTACCACCGCGCTCACTCATCTGCAGTTGGACTATACCTTCCCCATCGCCGAGGGATGGTACGGGCACTTCTACGGTGGTCTGCTGGAAGAGATGTTCGGCGGTGTCGGCGGCGAGGTGCTCTACCGGCCCCTGCACCAGAACTGGGCCATCGGCCTTGACGTCGCCTGGGCCAAACAGCGCGATTATGACCAGCGCTTCTCGTTCCGCGACTATGACGTGGTGACGGGCCACTTGGCCGGCTACTACCACTACGAGCCCATGGACCTGGACTTCCGGTTACGCGTCGGACGCTATCTGGCCGGCGACGTGGGCGGGACATTGGAAGTGTCGAGGACGTTCGAGAGCGGCATCACGGTCGGCGCCTTCGCATCGAAGACCGACGTGCCGGCTGAACAGTTCGGCGAAGGTAGCTTCGACAAGGGGATCTACATCGTGATCCCGCTGGACCAGCTGTACGTCAAATCGGTGCGGGGAGCGATCTCCTGGCTCTGGCGTCCATTGACCCGGGATGGGGCACAGACGCTGATCAACCGGCGGCCGCTGATCTCGACAACCTACGCCAGAAGCATGGCCCACATGCGACGTGATTGGGAAAGCGTGATTGAATAACAAGGTGCGGATGCTTCGCCACGACGTCGCCTCTCGCCGAGCGTGGTCATCTAATCGGACGGGATCGCTACGATGACACTCCTGGACCAGATCGCACAGGCCATCGGCCCCAAGAACCTGCTGGTTGGGGAGGCGATGGCCCCCTACGCTTTCGACTGGCGGGAGATCGAGACCAGCCATCCGGTAGCCGTGGTCAGGCCCGGGACCACCGAGGAGGTATCCTCCGTCGTCCGGCTGTGCGCTGCGGCCGGCGTCGCGCTGGTGCCGCAGGGCGGGAACACAGGCCTGGTCGGAGGAACCGTGGTCCGGGCCGGTAGCGGAGCTCTGCTTCTCAATCTCGGGCGCATGAACCGTATCCGCGATCTCTCCCCGGCGGACTATACGATAACGGCCGAGGCCGGTTGTATCCTGGCGGACGTGCAAGCTGCCGCCGACGGTGTCGACCGACTGTTTCCGCTCTCGCTCGGGGCGGAAGGAACCTGCACCATCGGCGGCAACCTCTCCAGCAATGCCGGGGGGATCCTCACGATCCGCTACGGCAACGCCCGTGACCTCGTCCTCGGCCTGGAGGTCGTGCTTGCGGACGGTCGCATCTGGAACGGGCTACGGGCGCTCCGTAAGGACAACACCGGGTATGATCTGAAGAACCTGTTCCTGGGCGCGGAAGGCACCCTGGGGATCATCACGGCGGCGGTCTGCAAGCTGTATCCGAAGCCGCGCCGGACCGAGACGGTGATCGCGGCGGTCACGCACCCGGCAGCGGCTGTCACCCTGCTGGGACAGCTTCGGGAGGCGACAGGGGACTCTGTCAGCTGCTTCGAATTCATGCCCCGGTTTGCCATCGATGGCGGCCGACGGTACCTGGCTGATGTTCTCGATCCCTTTGCGCACCCGGCGCCTTGGTACGTGCTGGTCGAGGTCGCAAGTGGTTTCGCCGGCCCCATGATCCGTGACGCCACTGAGGAGGTCCTGGCCCGGGCCATGGAGACGGGTGAGGTGGTGGATGCCACCTTCGCCGAGACGGAACACAGGCGGCGGCAGCTCTGGCGGATCCGCGAGGCATTGCCGGAGCTGGGACGCAAGGTGGGGGGGGCCGTGCACCACGACGTCTCGGTTCCCGTCGCGCGTGTGCCCGACCTGATCGAACGGGCGGGGGCGGCGTTGGAGGCTTTCATGCCCGGCATCCGCCCCTATCCATTCGGCCATGTCGGGGACGGGAACATTCACTACAACATCGCCCGCCCCGAGGATATGGACGGCGGGGCGTACCTCTCCCGCAGCAAGGAGATCACGCGGATCGTCCACGGCGAGGTTCTTGCCCTCGGTGGCTCGATCAGTGCCGAGCATGGTATCGGCACCCGGAAGCGGGAGGAGTTGGCACAGGTCAAGAGCCCGGTCGAACTCGAGTTGATGCGTCGGGTGAAGGCGGCTTTGGATCCCGCCGGCCTGATGAACCCTGGGAAAGTCCTGCCGGACGCGTCCTGACGACGGAGCGGCCCGGCCACGCGCCGCCATCCGGCCCAGGACGATGCATGGTCCTGGGCCACGGCGGCAGCAATCACGGGAGCAGGCATGGGGAATGCGCTGATCGCCATTACGGGCGCGAATGGATTCGTCGGTCGATGTGTCGTCGATCACGCCCTCGACGCCGGCCACAAGGTGCGTGCCCTGGTTCGCCGCGCCGGGGACGTCCCGTTCCCGCCCGGCGCGGAGGTTCGGGCCGTCGGCGACATGGGGCCGGACACGGATTGGGCCGACGCGCTGGATGGGGTTGATGTGGTGATCCATGCCGCCGGGCGCGCCCACGTCCTGAACGAGCGCAGCACAGATCCGCTGGCGGAGTTCAGGCGAGTGAACGTGCAGGGAAGCCTTCGTCTCGTAGAGGCGGCACGTCGTAGCGGCGTGGGGCGGCTTGTCTTTGTCAGCTCCATCGGGGTCAACGGATCCGTAACCGCTGGAGCGCCCTTCCGCGCGACCGATCTGCCCGAACCGGACACCGCATACGGGCGCTCCAAACTGGAAGCCGAGCTCGCGCTGCGGGAAGCGTCGCAGAGGCAATCTGGCCCGGATATCTGCATCATCCGACCGCCATTGGTCTACGGCCCGCACCCCAAAGGCAATCTCCACAGGCTGATGCGCCTCCTGTCGCAGGGCCTGCCCCTGCCGTTCGATGGGATTGCGAACCGCCGGACGATGATCGGGGTCGACAATCTGTCGGACGCATTGCTGTTCTGTGCCACGGCGGAGACAGCGCGCAACGGCCTCTTCCTGGTCGGCGATGGGGAGATCTCCACGACACAACTCCTGCGGACGCTTTCCGCCGGGCTGGGCAGGCCACCCAGGTTGTTCCCGGTCCCGTCGATCGCCGCGCGCCTGGCCCTCAAGGCGGCGGGGCTGGGCCGGATGTATGACCAGCTCTTCCGTGATCTGGTTGTGGACAGCTCACCACTCAGGGATCTGGGCTTCCAGCCGCGAATGAGCATGGACGAGGGATTGAAGCGGATGGCCCGCAGTTTCGGACAGATCAACCAGAACTGACCGGGCGTGACCGCCGGGCCGGGTCAGACGGCCATGTCGAACCGCCGCATCCAGGCACCGAAGCTGATGATCCGCCAGGGGGTGAAGGAGAAGGGGCGATTGCCCTGGATCACGTCTTCCACCAGTTGGATCGCCGCCGGGCGGATGATGCCGTGGCTGGCGTCGACAGCCTCCCTCACCGCTTTGCGGAA
Source organism: Scenedesmus sp. KT-U (assembly GCA_029853055.1). Classification (NCBI taxonomy): domain Eukaryota; kingdom Viridiplantae; phylum Chlorophyta; class Chlorophyceae; order Sphaeropleales; family Scenedesmaceae; genus Scenedesmus; species Scenedesmus sp. KT-U. Next base: position 5,887 of record JARWLF010001427.1, on the reverse strand, counting down.
CTGATCCGGCGCCTCTTGGCGCAGCCAGACCTCCTCGGCAGTGACGAAGCCCATCTTGTCCATCCGGGTACGCACCGGTTCCGGTAGGATGCCGCGCATCGCCTCCCGTAGCACGCGCTTCGTTACGGCTCCCTGCATCTTGAAATCCGCCGGCAGGCCCAGAACGAATTCCACCAGCCGGTAGTCAAGGAAGGGAACCCGGGCCTCGATCGAACTGGCCATCGAGTTCCGATCCTCCCAGTGCAGAAGCATCTGCAGATTGCTTCCCAGGATCTGCGCCCGGGCCATGGCATCCACGCTGGTCGCCTTGCCGCCGACCAGGTAGGAGGGATCGCGCGGACTCGCGCGGAGCAGATCAAGATCAAGCCACTCGGGTGTCGAGGTGATACGGCCAGTCCGCTGCCGTGCCCAATCCTGGAGCGCATCGGGCAGTAGCATGCTCATCAACGCCGCCGCTGCCGCCGTCGGGGGATAGCCGTGGAGTTTGCGCATCGCACGCACCTCCCCCACCAGTGTGGCCAGTCTTGCCCGCTTCAACAGCTCCGCCAACCGCGGGCCGAAAAAGGTGTGATATCCCGCCAGCTGCTCATCCGACCCCTGGCCGTCCAGCATCACCGTGACCCCATTCGCGCGCGCCAGCTGGAAGACCTTGCGCTGCGCGAAAATGCTGGTCGATCCGAACGGCTCGTCCTGATGCCAGGTAAGCTCATCCAATTCCTCGAACGCATTCGCGGAGTCGGGGAACGTGAAGTGCGGTGAAACGCCCGTCTTGTCGATTACCAGACGTGCGTAGTCGCATTCGTCGTACTTCTTCGTTCTGCTCCCGGCGGTGAATGTCAATTGCCGGCCGGTGCCGCCGCCCTGGCGGATCAACTCGCTCATCAGGCAGACGATGGAGGAGGAGTCCAGTCCACCGGACAGACAGGATCCGACCGGTACGTCGGAACGCAGGCGCAACCGTACAGAGTCCGCCAACATGTCCCGCATCCGATTGGAGGCGGTCACGAAATCACCGGAGAAGGGCGTGGGGGCCAGGGTGTACCACGCCTTGGTCGTCAGGCGGGCCCCGGCGTCGGGCAGCGGTGCGTCTACCGAGAGCTCCACGAAGTGTCCCGGGGGAAGCTGGTAAACCCCTTGGAACATCGTCTCATCGGTGTGGTCGAGCTTCGACCAGTTCAGGAAGTCATAGCAGCGCTGGGCGTTGACGCGGCCGCGCCAGCCGGGCAACACAGTGAATTGCTTGATCTCCGAAGCAACGGCGAGGAAGCCCTCCGGCGAGATCCAATAATAGACCGGCTTCACCCCGAACCGGTCGCGGGCCACGAAGATGGAGCGCTTCCGCCGATCCGCCAGCATGAACCCGAACATGCCGTTGAAGCGGCTCAGGCACTCGCGGCCCCAGCGCTTCCAGGCAGCCAGCAGTACTTCCGTGTCCGAATGGGACCGGAAGGATTCGCCTTCTTTCTCCAGCTCGGCCCGAAGCTCCACGTGATTGTAGATCTCGCCATTGTAGACAACCCAGGCATCACGATCCGCCAAGCACATCGGCTGGTGGCCAAGCGGCGAGAGATCGACAATGGCGAGCCGCCGATGTCCCAGTGCAATGCGGACCCCGTCAGGTTCGGCCGCGGCCAGCGGGCGACCTGGCGCGTAGGGCAGGTCCGCATGCTCCACCGTCGGCGGGGTGTCGCTTCCGCTGAACGACTCCGGTGCCAGGCCGGGCCCTGTCATCAGGACCGCACCCTCCCCATCGGGACCGCGGTACCGGATGATGTCCAGCATCGACTGGATGTGAGATGGGTGCGATGCCCCCCGCGGAGAAAACAGGCCAGCAATTCCGCACATCCGGGAGACTTCCTGCGGGTGATAGATGTCTTGGATCGATCGGCCGCATGGGCGCCGGCCAGAGTGGCGAGCTATACATGATCGACTCTCGGGCGCGCAAGCAGGCAGGGGGCCGTATTCCTCGCGCTGTAGCATACCACGGCACAGCGGATCGTCGGTTGACGGTCAATATCCGCACGCATAGAAGGGCGGAGTTCGAACGAGATTATGGGATTTGCCGTGGACGATCAGAAAGGTGGGGGCATGCCTTCGGGAGATGCCGCATCCGTGGCGCCGGACGAAAGTCGCTCGGCGCGGCAATCACGCCTGAACCCGGGCGTACAGATCCACGAAAGCGCCTATGTCGACGAGCCTGTCACGATCGGTGAGGGCACCCGGATCTGGCATTTCAGCCACGTGCTGCCGAACACGACGATCGGCAAGGGCTGCAATATCGGCCAGAACGTGGTGATCGGGCCGAAAGTGGTTGTCGGCAACCACGTCAAGATTCAGAACAACGTTTCCGTCTATCCGGGCGTCACCCTGGAAGACGGCGTGTTCTGCGGCCCCTCTTGTGTGTTCACCAACGTCATGAACCCGCGCGCCGAAGTGGAGCGCAAGACGGAGTTCCGGCAGACGCTGGTCCGGGAGGGTGCCACGATCGGCGCCAACGCCACGATCGTGTGCGGAACGACGCTGGGCAGATACTGCTTCGTCGCGGCTGGCGCGGTCGTGAACCGGGACGTCCCCGATTTTGCCCTTGTCGCGGGTGTTCCAGCCCGGCGAATTGGCTGGATGAGCCGGACGGGCCACCGGTTGGGTCCCGACCTCGTCTGCCCCGGCACGGGTGAGAAATACCGGCAGATCGGACCTGATGCGATCGCTCCAGTCGCGTGAGACGCCATCGGACCCCGGGGTGTCGGCACGGGGGCCCGGCAGATCGCGGACGGTCTGCGTAGCCGGGTACCGCTGACGCACTTGCGTGTGCTGGGGGGTACCGCTACTTTGCCGCCCGCCGCACACCCGTTATGTATCCGTAGTTCCTTAGACGTACTCGAAAACTCAGTGGGGGCCATCTTGACCATTCAGCCGCGGGAATCGCTGCAGTCACGTCCTGAATTCGTTGCCAATCTGCTGGACAGGATCACGTCCCGCAAGGCTGCGGTCGGTATCATCGGCCTGGGGTATGTCGGCCTGCCTCTGGCTGGAACGTTCTGCAAGGGTGGCGTCTCCGTCACGGGGTTCGATATCGACGAGGAGAAGGTGTCCGCCCTGATGGCCGGGCGCTCCTACATCAAGCACATCTCCAACGAGAGTGTCGGCGAGATGCTGTCGGGCGGTCTGTTCCGTGCGACCACCGATTTCTCGAAGCTCGCCGACGTCGACGCCATCATCATCTGCGTGCCCACCCCGCTGACCCGGTACCGCGAGCCGGACCTCAGCTACATCGAGATCACGGCCAAGGCCATTGCCCCGCATCTGCGCCGCGGTCAGATCGTAATCCTGGAATCCACGACCTATCCCGGCACGACCAAGGAGGTCCTGGAGCCCATCCTCGAGCAGAGCGGCCTCAAGGCGCATGTGGATTTCCTGGTCGCCTTCTCTCCCGAACGGGAAGATCCGGGCAACGAGCGCTATTCCACCGCGCTGATTCCGAAAGTGGTTGGTGCCGATACGCCAGCGGCCCTGGAGGTTGCCCAGGCGTTCTATTCCCATGCTGTCAAGGCGACGGTTCCGGTGTCGTCGGCCGCCGCCGCGGAGGCGGTGAAGCTGACCGAGAACATCTTCCGGGCCGTGAACATCGCGCTCGTCAATGAACTGAAGGTGATCTACGGGGCCATGGGCCTGGACATCTGGGAGATCATCGAGGCCGCCAAGACGAAGCCCTTCGGGTTCATGCCCTTCTATCCGGGTCCGGGTCTGGGTGGGCACTGCATTCCCATCGATCCGTTCTACCTCACCTGGAAGGCGCGGGAGCATGAGATCGCCACCCGCTTCATCGAACTGGCCGGCGAGATCAATTCCGTCATGCCGCGCCACGTCGTGAGAGAGCTGGCGGACGCCATGGACGCCCGGCTCCGCCGGTCGGTGAACGGGGCGCGTATTCTGGTCATGGGCGCAGCGTACAAGAAGAACGTCGACGATATGCGCGAAAGCCCGGCGCTGAAGCTGATCGAGCTGCTTCAGGACCGCGGCGCGGCAGTGGACTACTTCGATCCGTTCATCCCGGTCATCCCGCCGACGCGCGAACATGCGCGGCTGACAGGGATGCGCTCCGTCGAGTGGTCGCCCGAGGTGATCTCCAGCTATGACGCGGTCCTGATCGCCACGGATCATGACAATGTCGATTATGCGGAACTGGTCCGGCATTCGAAGCTGGTGGTGGACACGCGCAATGCCACCAAGGCTGTGACGGATCACCGGGATCGCATCGTGAAGGCCTGATCGGACGGCTTCGGGCAAGGGAGGCGACCGATCCCTGACCGGGTCGGTCGCCCGCCGCCGTGTCCGGCGGCGCGGTAACGGATGGAGTCTCTGGATGTCTACTGAATCGGCCGTGCAGTTCATTGATCTGGCGGCGCAGCGGCGCCGGCTCGGCAGCAGGATCGATGACGCGGTGCTCCGTGTCGTCAATCATGGCCATTACATCATGGGCCCTGAAGTGTTCGAGCTGGAGGAGCAGCTGTCCACGTTCTGTGGCGCAAAGCACTCCATCAGCTGTGCCAATGGTACGGACGCGCTGGCGCTCTGCCTGATGGCCAAGGGGGTCAAACCCCAGGACGCGATCCTGGTGCCCAGCTTCACCTTCGCCGCCACTGCGGAGGTCGTGGCCTGGCTGGGGGCCACACCGATCTTCGTGGACGTCGACGCGGACACCTTCAACATGTCTCCGGCCAGCCTGGAGCAGGGGATCGCGACCGCGCGTCAGCTGGGGCTCAGCCCCCGGGGCGTGATCGTGGTCGATCTCTTCGGCCGTCCGGCCGATTACGACAAGATCGAGCCGATCTGCCACAGCCATGGGCTCTGGCTGCTGGATGACGCGGCCCAGTCGTTCGGCGCCCGCTTCCATGATCGACGGATCGGTACGATCGGGGACATGACCGCGACCAGCTTCTTCCCGGCGAAGCCGCTTGGTTGCTATGGGGATGGCGGTGCCATCTTCACTGATGATGATGAGATCGCGACGATCCTTCGGAGCCTGCGCGTGCATGGGCAGGGCAAGGACAAGTACGACAACGTCCGCATCGGGATGAATGGCCGGCTGGACACGATGCAGGCGGCGATCCTGATCGAGAAGCTCGCTATCTTCGGTGACGAGATCGAGGCACGCCAGCGCGTGGCCGATCGCTATGCCGAGGGACTCCGCGACCTGGTGAGCGTCCCCGAACTACCCGATGGCTTCGTGTCCACCTGGGCCCAGTACACGCTGAAACTTTCCCCGGCCATGGACCGTGCGCGCATTCAGGCCGAGCTGAAGCAGGCGGGGGTCCCGACCAACATCTATTACCCGATTCCTCTCCACCAGCAGACGGCCTATCGCCGCTACCCGACGGCGGGGAACGGATTGCCCGTGTCCGAGCAGCTTGCCGCATCCGTGCTGTCCTTGCCGATGCATCCATATCTGGAAACCGACGCCCAGGATCGGATCATCGAAACCGTACGGCACACGCTCCTGGCGCAGTCCTGAGCTGAGGAAATCTTGATGCATGTGGCGCCGATCCATAGGCGATCACGGCCTCATGGGATGAGGCGCTACGGCATCCCATCGGGTTCGACAGGCGCGCCTGTGCCTATGGTGATGGCAATGCGGCCAAGCGGATCGCGGACCTTCAACGGAATGCGACGACTCACGTACCCACGGCCTGATCACGCCGTGCGGCGTGAAAGGTAGGGTGCCCACCCGCGGCGCCGGCTGTGCACCCTGCGCTGGCGCCTGCGGGTGAACTGGATCGGAAACCGAATCATGTGCGGACTTGCTGGGCTGTATTCACCTGTCGGTGCCATCCGGACCAGCCTGGTCCAGGCAATGACCGACATCATCCGTTACCGCGGTCCAGACGGT
>JARWLF010001426.1:0-10292 GCA_029853055.1 Scenedesmus sp. KT-U | reverse complement strand
CCCGAGGATCTGATCGCCCTGCGCCCCGCCGAGCCGCGCGATGCGGCCCGGCTGCTCTTGGTGCGGCCCGGAGAATCGCTCGAGGATCGCGTCGTGCGCGATCTGCCCGATCTCCTTGGCGAGGGCGACGTCCTCGTCCTCAACGACACCAAGGTGATTCCCGCCCGCCTCCACGCGCGCCGCGCCCGCGGCGAGGCGGTCGCCGGCATCGAGATCCTCCTGCACAAGCGCGAGGGAGCCTCCTCCTGGCGCGCCTTCGCGCGGCCCGCGAAGAAGCTCGTGGTGGGCGACGTCCTCTCCTTCGGCGAGGCCGGCTCGGACTTCGGGGAGGCCGCGGCGCGCGTGGTCGAGAAAGGGGAGGGGGGCGAGGTCGTCCTCGATTTCGCGCCGCTCGCCGGCCCCGATCTCGACCTCGCCATCGTGCGCCTCGGCGAGATGCCGCTGCCGCCTTACATCGCGGGCAAGCGCAAGGCGGATGCGCGCGATCTCGCCGATTACCAGACGGTCTATGCCCGCGAGGCCGGCGCCGTCGCGGCACCCACCGCAGGCCTGCATTTCACGCCGGAGCTGTTCGAGCGGCTCGCGGCGCGCGGCGTCGAGCGGCATTTCGTGACGCTGCACGTGGGCGCTGGCACCTTCCTCCCCGTGAAGGTGGAGGACACGCGCGAGCACCGCATGCATTCCGAATGGGGGACGATCACCGCGCAGACGGCGGACGCGCTCAACGCGGCGCGGGCGCGCGGCGGGCGGATCGTCGCGGTCGGCACCACCTCGCTGCGGCTCCTCGAGAGCGCGGTTTTGCCGGACGGCACCTTTCCGCCCTTTTCCGGCGATACCGACATCTTCATCACGCCGGGCTACCGCTTCCGCGCGGTCGACGCCCTGATGACGAATTTCCACCTGCCGCGCTCGACGCTGATGATGCTCGTCAGCGCCTTCAGCGGCTTCGAGACCATGCGCGCGGCCTATGCCCACGCGATCGCCGCGCGCTACCGCTTCTATTCCTTCGGCGATTCGAGCCTCCTGTTCCGCGCGCCGACCCCGATCGACACGGACCCCCGAGAGGAGCGGCCATGAGCGAGGAATTCACCTTCAGCGTCGCCGCGACCGACGGCGCCGCCCGCTCGGGCGAGATCCGGATGCCGCGCGGCGTGATCCGCACGCCGGCCTTCATGCCGGTCGGCACCGCGGCGACGGTCAAGGCGATGTACCCCGACCAGGTGAAGGCGCTCGGCGCCGACGTCGTGCTCGGCAACACCTATCATCTGATGCTGCGCCCCGGCGCGGAGCGGCTCGCGCGGCTCGGCGGGCTGCATCGCTTCATGAACTGGCCCTACCCGATCCTCACCGATTCGGGCGGCTTCCAGGTGATGTCGCTCTCCGATCTGCGCAAGATGGACGCCGACGGCGTCACCTTCCGCTCGCATATCGACGGCTCGACGCACCGCCTCACGCCCGAGCGCTCGATCGAGATCCAGGGGCTCCTCGGCTCCGACATCCAGATGCAGCTCGACGAATGCGTGAAGCTGCCCAATACCGAGGAGGCGGTGGAGAAGGCGATGCGGCTCTCGCTCGCCTGGGCCGAGCGCTGCAAGGTCGCCTTCGGCGATCAGCCGGGCAAGGCGATGTTCGGCATCGTCCAGGGCGGCGCCTCGGAGCGGCTGCGCGTCGAGAGCGCGCGCGCGCTCGTCGATCTCGATCTCAAGGGATACGCCATCGGCGGTCTCGCGGTGGGCGAGCCGCAGGACGTGATGCTCGCCATGATCGAGGCTGTCGAGCCGCATCTGCCCGCCGAAAAGCCGCGTTACCTCATGGGGGTGGGCACGCCCGACGACATCGTCGAGGCGGTGCGGCGGGGCGTCGACATGTTCGACTGCGTGATGCCGACCCGCGCCGGCCGCCACGGTATGGCCTATACCCACGGCGGGCGCCTCAACCTCAAGAACGCCCGCTACGCGGAGGATACGCGCCCGCTCGATCCGACGATGAAATGCGAGGCGTCGACCACCTATTCCCGCGCCTACCTGCACCACCTCGTCCGTGCGGGCGAGATCCTGGGCATGATGCTGCTCACCTGGAACAACCTCGCTTATTACCAGGAGCTCATGGCGGGCCTGCGCAAGGCGATCCGCGAGGGGCGCCTGGAGGATTTCGTCGCCCAGACCAAGGAGGGCTGGGCGCGCGGGGCGATGGACGACGGCGCGGGGGAGGGTGCGGGCGAGGGGTGAGGCGGTCGGACCGCCCATCGCTCGCGGGTCATCAGGTCCCTCACCCCTCCGCGAGATAGCGCTTCGCGAGCACCTTGCCTTCCTCCACCGCCGGCTGGTCGAACGGGTCGACGCCGAGCCCGTAGCCGGTGAGGATCGTCTCGAGCATGAAATGCATGAGCAGGCGGCCGATGGCGCGCTCGTCGAGGCGCTCGAGGTGGATGCGCCGCACCGGGCGGTGGTTCTTGGCGAGCGTGTCGGCCGTGGCGCGCCCTTGCGCGGCGACGAGATCGCCGATCGTCTTGCCCGCAAAACCCGCCTGGCCCGCGCGCTCGGCGAGATCGGCCGCGATCCGCGGCCCCTGGCCGGCGCATTCGACCGTCACCACCGTGAACAGCTTGTCGTTGGGGCCGCCGAGATAGAGCTGCAATTGGCTGTGCTGATCGACGGGGCCGATCGCGGCGACGGGGGTCGAGCCCTTGCCGTCCTTGCCGAGGCTCTCGCCCCACAGCTGCACCCACCAGCGGGTGAAGCGCTCGAGGCGGTCGGCATAGGCCATCATCACGTTGATCGCCTTGCCCTCGAGCTGGCCGGCGATGGCGATCGCGGCGCCCTGCGCGACCGCGATCTCGGAAGCGGGCAGGCCGTCGCGGATCGGATCGTAGGCCTGGGCCGCGCCGGCGCGGATCGCGCGGATGTCGAGGCCGAGGATCGCGGCGGGCAGGAGGCCGACATTGGTGAGGACCGAATAACGCCCGCCGATCCGGGTGTGGTGATCGAGGAAGCGCACGCCCTCGGGCTCGAGCAGGTCGCGCAGCGCATTCTTGCCGCCACCGGGTGCGCGCGGCTCGGACAGACCGACGATCGTGTCGCCCGCACGCCCGCGCAGGCCCGCGCCGTCCAGGGCGGAGAGGACGGCCATGGTCTGCATCAGCGTCTCGCCGGTGCCGCCCGATTTCGAGATCGCGGCGAAGCGGGTCGTCTCGAGGGGAAGGCGGGCGAGGACGCGCTCGAAGGTGAGGGGGTCGAGATTGTCGAGGAAGTGGACGCGCACGCCCTCGGCGAGGCGCCCGGCGCCCGGCACCGCGTAATCGGCGAGCTGGGCGAGCGCCTGGCCGCCGAGGCTGGAGCCGCCCGTGCCGAGGAAGACGACGTCGGTCGCGCCGTTGCCCTTGAGCATTGCCGCCGCCTCTTCGATGCCCGCGAGATCCTCGGTCTCGTGTGGCAGCGACAGGAGCGGCAGGCGCCCGCTCTGCTCCTCCTCGCGCAGGCGCTGCATGCCCGTCTCGGAGAGCTTCAGCGCCGCCTCGATCGCCGTCTCCGGAATGCCCGGCCCGCCGATGCTCCGGCCGAGCGCCTGATCGATCGCGTGCGTGAAAGCCATGCTCGTCTCCTCGTGTCGAATGCGCCGGCACCTTAGCGCCGACCGGACGGGGAGGACAACGCGCGAGCGGGGCGGAAGTCCCGCGCTGCGATTTCAGGCGGCGCTGGCGTCGCGGGCGGGGAGCGCGCTCGGCGGGGCGGGGCGGCCGATGAGATAGCCTTGCGCCTGCGAGCAACCCTCGTTGCGGACGAGGGCGAGCTGTGCCTGCGTCTCGACGCCTTCGGCGGTGATCGTCATGCCGAGCCGCGCGCCGAGCCCGACGATCGCGCGCACGATCGCCGCGGTCTGCGGGTTGTCGAGGTCCTGGACGAAGGAGCGGTCGATCTTGATCTTGTCGAAGGGAAAGCGCCGCAGGTAGCCGAGCGACGAGAAGCCGGTGCCGAAATCGTCCATCGCGATCGAGACGCCGATCTCGCGCAGCGCCCCGAGCACGCGCAGGACGCCCTCCGCATCCTGCATCAGCGCGGATTCGGTGATCTCGAGTTCGAGCCGGTTCGCCGGCAGCCGCGCCTCGCGCAGGGCGCGCGTCACCGCGTCGAACAGCCCGTCGCCCTCGAGCTGGCGGGCGGAGACGTTGACGGAGACCCGCAGATCCATCGGCCAGCGCGCGGCCTCGCGGCAGGCGAGCGCGAGCACGCGCGCTCCGATCGCGTCGATGAGGCCGATCTCCTCGGCGAGCGGCACGAACATCGCGGGCGAAAGCAGGCCGCGGGCGGGATGGCGCCAGCGCACCAGCGCCTCGTGGCCGCAGACGCGGTCGGTCGCGAGGTCGAGGATCGGCTGATAGTGGACCTCGAGCTCGTCGCGCGCGATCGCCTCCCGCAATTCGACTTCGAGCGTCTGGCGCTCCTGGGCGGCCGCATCCATCGCCGGCTCGAAGAAGCGATAGCCGCCGCGACCGTCCGCCTTGGCGCGATAGAGGGCGAGGTCGGCGGCCTTGAACAGCGCGTCCGCGCTCGTCCCGTCCCGCGGCGCGACCGCGATGCCGAGGCTGTAGCCGACGGGGATGCGGTGCCCCTCGACGCTCATCGGCGGGCGCATCGCCGCGACGAGGCGCTCGGCGAGGTCGCGGGCACCGTGCGGCTGCTCCGCTTGGGTCTGGAGGAGGGCGAACTCGTCGCCGCCGAGCCGCGCCACGAGTTCGCCCTCGCGCAGGACGCCGCGCACGCGCTCCGCGACGCCGCGCAGGAGGGCGTCGCCGGCGGGGTGGCCGAGCGTGTCGTTGACGGTCTTGAAGCGGTCGAGATCGACGCAGATCAAAGCGAGCGGCGCGGCCGCGCGGGCGTGGAGGTGCTCGTCGAGCCGCTCGCGCAGGAGCACGCGGTTCGGCAACGCGGTGAGCGCGTCGTGGCGCGCCATGTGCGCGATGCGCTCCTCGGCGCGCTTGCGCGCTGTGATGTCGGTATAGGTGCGCACCGCGCCCCCGCCCGCGAGCGGGACCGTGCGCACCTCGATCACCAAGCCGTTCGACCGGCGGCGCTCGTAGACGTGCGAGGGCCCCATCACGCGGCGCAGATTGTCGAAGGCGCGCGCGGCGTCGTCCTCGCTCACGAAGTCGTCGTGCTCCACCTGGAACATGGTCAGGTCGGCGAGGGTCGGACCCGCGGCGAGCACCTCTTCGGGGATGTCGAGAAGCTCGGTGACGCGCCGGTTGTAGATGACGACGCGGCCGTCGCGGTCGATCATCAGGAGACCCTGGTCCATGTTCTCGAGCGTCGCCGTGAGGAGCTCGGTCTGCTCCGCGAGCGCGCTCGTGCGCTCGGCGACGCGGCCCTCGAGTTCGGCCCGCGCGGCGGCGAGGCTCGCATCGCGGTCGCCGAGGTCGCGCGCGGCCTGGGCGAGCGCCTGCGCGACGAGATCGGCCTCGGCGATCGGCAAGTCGGGCGCGTCGACGCGGCGGCCCTCGCCGAGGTCGCGCGCGAGCCGCGCGAGCGTGCGGTAGGTGCCAGCGATCCGCCGGCTCAGGAGGAGCGCCGCGAGGCCGGCCAGCGCGCCGAGGAGGATGCCGAAGCCAACGAGCTTCAGGACGGAAAGGTGCAGCGGCGCTTCGAGCGCGGATTCCGGCAGCCCGACCGCCACGGTCCAGCCCGTGAGCTGCGAGCGCGCATAGGCGCCGAACACCGGCACCCCGACGAGATTGGTGCCGCGCCAGGTCCCCGAGCGGCCGATGAGCTCCTCGAAGCCCGGCAGCTTCGTGCCCGAGAAGGTCGCGTTCTGGCTCGAGCGCGCGAGGATCGTGCCGCGCGCGTCGGAGATCGACGCCCATCGCGACGGCTGGTCCTCCGGCTCGATGCCGATCAGCACGCGGTGGACGGCGTCGATCGGGATCTCCGCGGTGACGATGCGCTTGACCTCGATGCCGCCCCAGACGGGAACCGAGACGGCGACGATCGGCTCGCGCGTCTCCGGCGAGAGGTGGAAGCCCGAGACGTGCGGGGCCCCCGTCCGCGCCACGATGTTGAGGATCGCCCGCTCGCTCTCGTCGGGTTCGTTCGCAGCGACCGGCGAGCCGAAGGGCATGCGCGTGTGCAGGAGGCGGCGCCCCTGCGCGTCGCGCACGACGATCGCCGCATCGAGCCGTCGCGCGGCGTTCTGCGCTTCCTCGAGAAACGGCCCGAGGTCGTCCTCGCGCAGCGAGCGGGCGCCGGCCAGCACGTCGAGGGCGGAGATCGTCGCGCCGACGAGTTCGTCGGAGGCCGTGAGCACGGTGGCGGCCTTGTCGCGCACCTCGTCCGTGACCATCTGGCGCGCGTCCGAGGCGAGACGCACCGTCAGATAGCCGGAATAGACGATCGGGGGGAGGGCGAGCACGAGCGCGAACGCCGTGAGGTACCAGCCGAACGTCAGCCGCCCCGCCTTCCTCCTGCTCACCGGCGCCCCCCTGCGAATGGTCTTCCGGAGAGCATAGCCGAGGAGTGTTAAGAATCGGCTCTGTCGCGCGTGCGCGCGCTCAAGACCGCGCGAGGAGACGCCGCGCGCGCTTGAGATGAGGCATGTCGATCATCTCGCCGTCGATCGCGACGACGCCCGCGCCGGGGTCCCGCTCGAAGGCCTCGACAATGGCGCGCGCCTTGGCGATCTCCTCCGCCGTGGGCGCGAAGGTCTCGTTGATGACGGGCACCTGCGCGGGATGGATCGCGAGCTTGCCCGCAAAACCGTCGCGGCGCGCGGCGCGGCACTCCGCGGCGAGGCCGTCGAGATCGCGGAAGGCGGTGTGGACCGTGTCGACCGCGTCGACCTCCGCCGCGGCGGCGCCGAGCAGCGTGAGGGCGCGGGCGAGCCGGTAGGGCTGCGAGAAGGCGCCGGTCTCGTCGCGATTGGTCTCCGCGCCGAGATCGGCCGAGAGATCCTCCGCGCCCCAAGCGAGGCCGGTGAGGCGATGGCTCGCGCCGCCGAACGTGCCGAGCGCGAACACCGCCTTCGCGGTCTCGGTCGCGATCGCGAGGATGCGGGTGCGCCCGTCCTCGAGGCCGTATTCCGCCTCGCGCACGGCGATCATCGCCGCGATGTGGGAGACGTCGCGGCCGCCGCAGGCCTTTGGCAGCACGATGCCGTCGGGCCCCGCCCGCATCACCGTGTCGAGATCCGCGCCCGTGAGCGTGGTGTCGAGCGCGTTCACGCGCACGTAGAGGCGCGGGCGCTGCGGCCGCGAGGCGGCGTCCGCGAGCGCCTGCGCGGTGACGGCGCGCGCCGCCTCCTTCGCCGAGGGCGCGACCGAATCCTCGAGATCGAGGATCAGCGCGTCGGCGCCCGCGTCGAGCGCCTTGGCGATCTTGCGCTCGCTGTCGCCGGGCACGAAGAGATAGGAGCGCATCGCGGATCTCCCTCAGGCGGTGGGGCGCTTGAGCATGAAGGCCTGGCGCCGGCATTCGGCGACGAGGGTGCCGTCCTGCTTGTAGGCGCGGTGGTGGAAGGTGACGATGCCCGCGTTCGGGCGCGATTTCGATTCGCGCTTCTCCAGGATCTCGGTCGCCGCGTGCACGGTGTCGCCCTCGAAGAGCGGAGCGGGGAAGCGCACGTCGGTCATGCCGAGATTCGCGATCGTGGTGCCCACCGTCAGGTCGTTCACCGACATGCCGATCATGAGGCCGAGCGTGAAGAGCGAGTTCATCAGGGGCTTGCCCCACTCGGTCTCGGTCTCGCAGAAATGCGCGTCGATGTGCAGCGGCTGCGGGTTGAGGGTCATGTTGGAGAACAACATGTTGTCCATCTGCGTCACCGTGCGGGTGAGCTTGTGCTCGATCACCGCGCCGACGACGAAATCCTCGAAGTAGATGCCACCCCGCTTGTGACGCCGGCTCTCGTCGATCATCGCTGTCCTCCGTTGCGGCAGGTCCGTGATCCGGCCCGCTCGTTCAAGCTTCGTTTACCATGACGCCGTCATGGTCGTCGCGCCGCTCCTCGTATCGCTCCTTCGAGTCGCGAGGCGAGCGGAGACCAGGACCGGCGGGCCATGTTCCTGTTCACCACGCCAACCGAGAGCGCGAGCGCGCCGCAGCGCCCCGTCGTCGAGGCGATCCGCGCCGGCGCGCGCGGCGGCGATGTCGGTTTTGACTATCTCCTCGCCACCGCGCAACGCGAATCGGCGCTCGATCCGTCCGCGCGGGCGAGCACGTCGAGCGCCGCCGGCCTGTTCCAGTTCATCGAGGAGACCTGGCTCTCGCTCGTGCGCAGCGAGGGCCCGCGCATCGGGCTCGGCGCGGAGGCACAGGCGATCACGCGCGCGAGCGACGGGCGCCACGTCGTCGCCGATCCCCGCCAGCGCGACGCCATCCTCGCCCTGCGCGAGGACCCGGAGATCTCCGCCCGGCTCGCGGGCGCCTTCACCCGCCAGAACCGCGATCTCCTCGCCGCCGAGCTCGGCCGCACGCCGTCCGAGAGCGATCTCGCGGTCGCGCACGTGATGGGCGCGAGCGGGGCCGCAGGCCTGATCCGGGCCGTGCGCGAGGCGCCGCACACGCCCGCCGCCGATCTCTTCCCGCGCGCGGCGCAGGCGAACCGCGCCCTCTTCTTCGAGCCCGACGGCCGCCCCCGCGACGTCGCGGGGCTCTACCGCGCGATCGCCCAGGCGCAGGAGCGCGCCGGGGCACGCGCCCGCGACGCCGCCCCCGCCTTCGGCGAGGAGGCCCCGCTCGCCTTCGCGCGCGCCGACGGGCCGGCCTTCCACGGCTTTTTCCGCACCGACACCGCCCGCAGCCCCGTCTCGGGGGCGGTGTCGAGCCTCTGGGCGGGGGAGGGCGCCGCCGCGCCGCCCGCCGCGCCGCCCGCTTCCGCGCCGGCCGCTCGGTCCCCCGCCGCCGCCCCGCGCGCGGCGGCGCAGGCTCCGCTCGATCTGTCGGCCTTCACGCGAGGCACGCGATGATCGTCCGCCGCTTCCTCCTGTGGGCCCGCACCGCGAGCGCCGGAGACCGCGCCGAGGCCTTGAGCGCGCTCGCCCGCTCCTACCTCTATTCCGATCTCGCGCCGCAGGACCGCGAGGACGCCGAGACCGCCTTCGTCGCCATGCTCGACGATCCCTCGCCGATCGTCCGCCGGGCGCTCGCGGAGTGCTTCGCCAACGCGGCGGAGGCGCCGCGCACCGTCGTGCTCGCGCTCGCGAGCGACCAGAGCGAGATCGCCGCCCTCGTTCTCGCCCGCTCGCCGATGCTGAGCGATGCCGACCTCGTCGATTGCGCGGCGCTCGGCGACGCCTTCGCGCAGACCGCGATCGCGCTGCGCCCGCGCCTCTCGGCGGCGGTGTCGGGAGCGCTCGCCGAGGTCGCGGACCCCCAGGCGCTCGTGGAGCTCCTCGGCAATCCGGGCGCGGAGATCGCGCGTGCGAGCCTCGGGCGCATTCTCGAGCGCTGCGGCGACGACGGTGCGGTGCGCGAGGCGCTCATCGCCCGCCCGGACTGCCCGCTCGACATCCGCCAGGCGGTCGCGGTGGCGGTCGCGCGCAGCCTGCAGGATTTCGTCGTCGGCCGCGGCTGGCTCTCGCCGGAGCGCTCGGAGCGGGTGACGCGCGAGGCGCGCGAGAAGACGACCGTGGCGCTCTCCGCCGGCGCGACGCACGAGGACGCGCGCCGCCTCGTCGTGCATCTGCGCGAGACGGGCCAGCTCACCGCCGCGATGCTCCTGCGCGCCGTCCTCTCGCGCGCGATGCCCTTCGTCGAGGCGGCGCTCGCCGACCTCACCGGGCTCCCGCCGAGCCGCGTGGCGCGTCTCGTCGCCGAGCCGCACGCGCCGGGATTTTCCGCGCTCTACGCCCGTTCCGGCCTGCCGGAGGGCCTGCGCCCGGCCTTCGTCGCCGCGCTCTCGGCCGTGCGCGAGGCGAGCCTCGACGGTCGCGCCGCGGGCCTGTCCCTCTCGCGCCGCATGATCGAGCGCGTGCTCTCCGCCTGCGCGAGCCTGCCGCCGGAAGAGGCCGGGCGCCTCCTCGTCCTCCTGCGCCGCTACGAGATCGAGGCCGCCCGCGAGGAAGCCCGCGAGCGCACGGAAGCCCTCGCCGACGAGGCCGCGCTGGACGCCGCCCTCGGCCACGTCGAGCGCGGCATCCTCGCGGCGATCCGCGCCCGCGGCTTCCTGGCGGCGTGAGGGAGGGGAGGCGCCCAGCACTTCCCGCAAGCACTTCCCCCAAGCACTTCCCCCAAGCACTTCCCCCCCGCCGCCCGCCTTGCTAAGGAAGACCTCCCCGACGGCAGGTCCGGGCTCTCGAGGTGGTG
>JARWLF010001425.1:0-10294 GCA_029853055.1 Scenedesmus sp. KT-U | reverse complement strand
TGTTCTACGGACCAACCTGCCCTCCCAAAGATCAGCAAGCGCCAGCAATACCAGAGAACAAGAAGGTCTGTGCTGCACTGCCAGAGCCTATACCTGCCTCACAAGCAGCACCAGCAGCACCAGCACACGATGCAACTAATCCAGCAGCAGGAGCAGCAACAGCAAGAGGCAATGCAACAGCCCCAGCAGCAGGCAATGCAACTGTACCTGCCGGTGCAGCAGCCAATGGTACTATACCGGGGAGTACAACAGCAGATGGGACGCTGCCAGGTGCATTGCGTGCAGCTGCTGCTGTGAATGGAACACCTGCAATGCGGTCAGCTAACCTGACAAGTAATACTACAACAGCAAATGCGAGCGAGCCATCTGCTGTGGCATCTGGCGGAGTACCTGTGAGATGAGTCAATGGTGACGAATCAGCCAGATTGGTGATGGAGGTAGCTCAGCAACAGCTGGGCTTGTTGCTCGAGCTGTTTCCTGCAACTGATATTTGACATGATTATCCCGTTGCTGCAATAGTGAAGCAGAGTTGGTTGCTTTTGTTGAACTCCCCAGGCACTGGCCCTGCTGAGAAGCAGCTGCCTCCCCCTTGGAGGTTTTCAATTATGTTCAGTGAGTGAACAGCTTGTTTGTCGACTACAGAAGTGACGACAAACGTCATGGTGGTCAAGGCGGTCACAGTAAATATCTATTGTTGTCTGGACACAGCAGTACAAGACATTGACCAGCAGTTGGACCAACACTTTGTGATCTGTTGCATTGTTACTGTGCTGAAACTCCTTTGCAAGACACAAGCTCGAGCCAGTGCCCTTGATCGAATTGACACTGGGGCTAATGTGCCCACGTATCTACCGTAGATAGATACGGAGTTGATCTTGCAGCTTACAATTGCTTGGCGAGTGTTACCCTTCTAGCCTCCTGGGAAGTTGAGTGCGCAGGGTGAGAAGTGCGCAAGTGCGCTGTTGCGGGGTAAGCGCAGCAAGTACGCCAAGTACGCGTACATGTACGCGTACCTGTAAGTGTGTATGTCACACCTATATGTCACACCTTTGAACTCTGCTGTCAGGCCGTTTTTCGTTCACTGCTTGTGCTTTGATGCAGTGTAATTTGGTTGATTAATGTTTTGGCTGGGTACAGGTGTACAACAGAGTTGAGCTGACGAACTACTGTCTTGGCGTGTGCGGTGCCTCCACGAATTGCGCTACCTAAGCTCAGAATAGACTGTTATCAACAAATTGCATTGCTGTAACAAAGTTCATGCTGCGAACAGTGTACCGTGGCCTGCGTGCACGTCCGATTTGTCATGCAAGAGTATAACATCAACTCGGCAGCACTGCATCAGCTCACCTGTGGAATTCCTGATGGAACTGGTAGAACAGACATCAGGAAAGGTTTCTATGTCCATCAGAAGCCACAGGACTTTACGATCAACTTGCTGCCGGGACACAATGTGGTCCTCGGTGCAAGTAAAACACCCCAGCTTATCACCGAGAGCACCCTTAGAGAAAAGGTTGTTAGTCCAGAAATACAATCATATCCACAGGCAGATGGGTCTGTTAGGTGTCGATGTACTGGCTGGAAAGAGGAACCTTTTTCGTTCTGCTCACAACTGCTGCGCGCCACAGCAGCTTTTCCCGAACACTTAACCCCATACTATGCAAATGCAAGCACCAAAAAAGGCAGTGACAAAAGCGCAGAGTCACAGCGTACAGCTGAGCAGGGTGCAGCAGCAGCAGCAGCAACTGCTTCTACATCCCACAGTTGTGCAGCTGCGAAACTACATGATGATATCTTGGTGCCTGACGCTTCTGGAGTATCAGAGTGCATGTTGTCGTCCCAACTGGGGTTTAGGCGCTGGGTGTTCCAGGTGATCGCTGTGCAATTGGCCTCCTGTGTACTGCAACTCCTCCGTGCCACCATGTCCCCCAAAAGCTTCCTTACTATCCAGTGCATTCAGCAGGATTGTCACTTTCTATCGTATACTCTGATGGGCACAAATCATCTCATCTGACTACAATGATATCATACATCACAGACTTGCTGAGTCCATCAGTAGATGAACTGCCCATCTTCACTGTCATGGTCTGTCAAGACACACTGAAGTTGATTGTCAGTGTTCATGTGTCTCATCATGTGTCTCATCATGTTACAAACTGCAGAAGCGGCCTACCATGCGTCCTAGTGAGCTATGTCAAGCACTGGGAATAGATGTTGGTAACTGGCAGTGGGGATTCATTGCTGGTTGTATATATCATCCACAAGGGTAAGTGCTAGCTTGGGGCCCACTCTGTGACGGCATCCAGGCATCACAGTCATGTCCTAATCTAAACCTGTGAATGGTGATGGTAAGATCTTGCCGTTCAGTAGAAGGCCCCTTTGCAACCAAGTGGTGTTCTGCTTGCTTCTAGGAGTTGTCAGTGTGAAGCTACAATGTTCCCTTCATGTTGTCTGCCTGTTGTTTGGCAGGTGTCCTGCTCGCTTCCTGCTTGGAAAGCGATGGACCGAGCCAGTCCTTGATGTGCGGTTCTTTGGACGATGTGAGCATAAGATAGGTGTTCAAGCTGGAAGGTTGGCTGGTCCTGACAGACAACTTGCTGTTCAAGAAGGGCAGGGTGAGGAGACCAGGGATGGTATCCACCAGCATTTTGATCAAGTGGTTCGTGCCTCATCTCTATGCAGCAGATTGCAGTACAGATGCTTGCTGCTTGTCTATGACTGGTAATGTCACATATGTTTAGTGCATTAGCATAGGACTGTGCGTCTGCATCATCCATATCTACACAAATGACTTGTGTGTCAACAGACTGACTTTTTTCAACTGCATCTCCCATACTTCAGGTAGAAGCACTAGGCAGGTTTTTGAGCTGTTACAGAAGAAGTTGTCCCCGGATGAGTTGCTGCAAGGCAATGTCACACGCACTGGAAGCAACCCAGCTGTGATGCGCAAAGCTGTCAGCGAAGCCAACAGACGTGCCGTCGCTGGCACCTCACATGCAGCATCTCAGCAGAGGGGAACTGGCGATGAGAATCGATTTGCTGGTGAGCTTGGGACAGCCCTTCAAGTGTGTGATACTATAAAGCAGGCACACACACAGCAGATGAAGGATCACAGTCTGAAGGACAAGGTGTCAGCATGGGGCTACAAGCAGAACTTTGTGGACAATGCTGATGGGTTTTCCTTCACTTGCTTTACGGAGTTCAGCAACCAGTTGTGGGCTGGTGTCTGCACTGACAATCTGAGACCTTGTCTATACTTTGACGCAACTGGTGGTCAGGTGAGGTGGTGGGGAGGTGAATGACACATAAGGTGGTGTTCTGATTGTTCTTGGAATTTGCTGTTGTCCTGAGTATTGCTGCCGTTGTTTTGAATGTGCCTGTCACCTTTGTCATTTGCATCAGCTGTCTGAGGTGCCAGGAGCTCTGTATCGCAGTGAACAGTTCATTGCTGCTTTGCTGAACCCAGTCATGGTCGTCGGCGCATGCATAGCTCAAAGTCCTTTGTTGCTGACTGCAGGTGAAGGATGTGGATGGAGAGAAGGTCTTCACCACTTTCTGCTATATGCAAAACGTGGTGTCTGCTGCTCAGCCCTTTCTGGCATGGGATCAAGTGCTGCCACCCATTCTGCTTGTTCTCATGGTTGGCACTCTGAAGACATGGGAGTATGTGTTCGCTGGTATGGGCAAATTCTTCCAGTTGATAGCCAGTACCAGTCAGGCTGCGGCTGCCGAAGATGCAGGGCCATGTAGCAGGAGGTTTCTCCCAGGTTGTGTATTCACAGATCATGACAATGCGATCATGAATGGCTGGTGCAGGCTGGTCAACCTGTGCAGGTGGGTTCATCAGCATGGATACAACTCACAACTGTGTACGTTGTTGTGTAATCCTTTCAATGCAGCAATGACTCATGGATAAGTCGTAGGAAGTAGACTAGTTCTTTGATTGCATCAGCTGGTCAACGTTGTTGATTTGTCACATGTGCAGGGCAGCCACTTATCGTTCTATCGTCAGAAGACTGCTGCTGGCCCTGGCAGATCATGCTACCCAGATTTGTCACTTGGAACCCTCGCTGGCAGCGACTGCGACAACAGCCCAGCAAATGACACACCAGAAGCTTACAGCTGTCGCTCATATGTTAGTGCCGATGAACAGCAAGCAGCAAAAGGAGCACAACAACAGAGCAGCATCCATAGCTAGTGCGCTCAGTAGAGCAGATGAAGGTCATCTGCCGGTGTTGTTCGATAAACTCTCAGGTGGTGATGATAGTTTGTCAGCTACTGCAGCATTTGCAGCTGCCACAGGAGTTGCTCCAACAGCAGAACGGTCCTTGGAAGATAAGTCTGATGCAGGAGAGCTGCAGCAGCATGCAAGGGCTGCGCTGCTACTACTCTCTATCCTGCAGTGGTTTGTACACCTACGCTTGTGTGCATGGCACTGGATCAAGGCGTGTCATGATTACGGCCTTTATGGAGCTCCGTTCAAACATCTGGATACATCAAGTGAGTGGATGTCTCCTGGTTGTATAAGATGACTGCATGTGGCTATCCTTGGCATGTACATGTTTGTTCATGTTGCTGTAAACTGACTACTTTCATCAGTATGCATACAAATATCACACATCATGATGATAGCATGTGCCATAGGAACATACCATACAACTGGTGCCTGCCTTTGCAGGTCGCCGCTTTTGGGCCTTTGTGCTCTCTGTCGCAATCGGACGTCCTGCAATACAGACACGGTTCCGGGGGCTTTCTGGTATCATAGCAGGGCGTCTGTATCTTAGTGGTGTCATCAAGCTGTTCCGGCAGAAGTATCTCATCGCTCACCCACAGCTTCCAGTTGAGCAACTTGACGGTTGGGTTCTTGTGCAGCCCGGCACTACGGCTGATGTCAAGCCTAGCAGCAGGTCTGGTAAGATTCCGCGTCGTGTCATCCAGGCCAAGCACCTTCTCTGTAGCAATGGGCAACCATTGCAGGTTGGTACACACAGAGTCAGGGGATTGCATCTGTACTGACAAGGCCTGGTTCGATGTTGCTCATCGTCACTCTTCTGTTTGTGCTGCTGAGGTTATGCATATATTTGCCGACTGTTATGTAACATAAGCTGGTTGAACTCTTGCAGTGCGCCTCTACAATGTTGAGTATCACTGCCGAGGCACAACCCAGTACCGGAATTATCATGCTGCGCTGCCTGAACAGGTCAGAAGCTACAGTGACAGTATCTGTGAGGTGTCCTGGACTACCGAAGATGCTCCTCAGAATCCCACCACATCAAGTGCAGTGTCTTGTAGTGCTGGTCTTGCAAGTGCTAGTGGTTTGCAACATGGAGATGAGAACACTTGTCAGTTTGAGCTGCAATCCTGGCAAGTTACTGACACTGAGCAGCAAGATGTGCAGTCACACCTGCATGCTCTGTTTGCCAGCGGTACACCTATGAGTGATGCTTGTGCTGGTGGGAAGTTAGCAGCAGCTGGGTTTGAGGTGTTTTCGAATCCTCTATTCTGCCCTGCTGCCGCTGATTATGCGGAGAATATAATAGAAGAGGATTTGGATGTGTCAGCGTTTCAGTACTTGGATGAGTTACACCCGCAGCTTGACAATCCATTCAATCAGGTTGACAGTAAGGCTCCTCACTGGGCTGTGACAAACAGAAGTACTGGTCGTGTAGAAGGTGGCATCAAGGACTCCAAGCACACACAAGGCAGCGGTGCAGGCCCTGTGTCCCTCAGTACATTCTTGCAGCGTCAGTATGAGATAGCCAATGCTCATGCCAAACGCTATTGGTCAGACCTGCAGCACCTTGGTAGATTGCGTCACACTTCACGCAGGATGCAGGCGCTTGAGGCTAGACAGGCAAAGTATGAGCAGAGTGCTGCAGCCAGTGTGAGATATCCTCTTGATGATGCACTAGGTGTAGCACCTGCCATCAGGGCTGGGATGCTGCCTTTGTCAGCTGCAGCAGAGCAGGACCAGGCAGTATTGTCAGCTAGATGTGCACCTGCTGATGAACCTGCCGATGATGCGTATGTTGCTGCCACAACCCCCGGCGCAGCAGGTGAAGCCTTGCAAGGAGATGCACATGCTCCCATCACCACTAGTGGTTCAGGGCTGACGCCTTCCACAGTGATGATGGGTCTTACTTTGTCTGAGCAGAACGACCGGAGCTGTGATGAGTCAGATGTGCCATTCCACAACAACAGTGGCTTCTCCACTGCTATTGATTGTGATGGTCCAATCAGAGAGGAGGTCACAGAATGGGGTCCTAAGCGCAAGAGGCGTGTGGACAGCAGGTGAGCACGCTAGACAACATGGTGTGTTGCTTTTATCAGATATGCTGCATACTGAAGACTAGTGACGCCTTCCTCCCTGGGGAAAAATATGTAAACAAGGATAATACTCTTCTTATGGAGCAAGCCCACAGCTACTCATGTTCAATTACGTCATTTCATTCCTTCTTCTTGTAACTATTGCAGTGCCACCCATATTGCGGATGTCAGTGTTGTGGATGCTGCGCCCAGGAACAACTTCGTCACAGTGACAGGTCAGGCTGTATTGTTGTTCTATACACACAATCAGCACTCAAAGGAGAATGCAAGTTGATTCTGCATCATGACCCATTCTTTCTGCTTCAACAGTTTCACGTTGTTGTGCCACACTCCGTATCAACTTTCGACCCCAGCTTACTGTTGTGCCTAGCATCACTTGAAAGAATCCCATTGACTACGAGTTGGAATGTTTTGTGACAGGTGGTCGTCAGCGGCCGCAAAGGAAGGCAGCCCTAAAGCTACCAAGTGGTTTGAAGGCTGCTGGTCTGTTGGATGATGGTGCAGGACAGGAATATCAAGTTGTAACTGCACAAGGAGATGCAATAGTAGCCTCTGCTTCAGGTCTGTTCACATATGTTAATGTGACATTGGTATGTACTGTTTGATGCATCAATATTGTACTAGTGCTTGCTTGACACATTGCTATGCTATAGTGCTAGCCTATACAGTCATGTTGTTCCTTATACTGATCTTGCAGATATCCTGCCCCTGCATGGCGAAAGTTCAGCTCATTTTGTGTCTGTCATATGTGGTGTTTTCATCAACGGTCATGTTTCTCTCCTTATTTCAGGGAAAGCAAGTCAACGTGAGGGTGAGTCAGTGGGCATGAGCACTGTGACCACAGTCGCTGGAGGCTTGTTACAAGTCAAGACCGGAGATCATGTAGTTATCAGGACTTGTGAGAAGAACAACCCGTATGCCATGTGCACAGATGCCAGGTCATCCAAGTACCGGGTATACATACTGCAGTTGACAGAGTTAGAGCAGCAGTGTGCGCGCAAGGCACACGCCTGTTTAAGGGGTCGAGGTTGTTGGTACCTGAATCATCATAAGCACATTGCTTCACCTTTGCAAGCACCAATATTAAGTGATATCTGGATCAGGCTCGATGGTTATGTGGTGGCTGCCTGGGGTGGTGACGCTTTGAGCATGTTGACGGCTGAGCAAGTAGCATACATCAATCGGCATGTCCTCGATGGGTTGTGATCAGTTTCAGAGGTCAGCGGTTGGATCGGACATGTTACCGTATGTGCATCATGACTTACATGTATGCCTTCTGTTTTGTGGGGGTGAAGTCGTTGGTTAGGATCACTTTCTTTGGTTTGAGTACTGTGTAATAAGATACACCCAACAAGATTGTCATCTGCTTTGTCATGGTGAGTTGTTACCTTGTAACTGTAAAGCATGACAGCCTTATAAGGAAGGAGAATGTTTGACGTCCGATGTAGGCTACCATCACAATCCAGTACTTGGTGCGCACCATATGCCAGCTATGTACCGTACATGCCATAGGCTATATGCAAGAGAAAACATCATGTTGCCAGTATCAAGGCCCTGAGCAGTAAGTGGGTGTGATGATGATGACGATGAACTTGTTACACGGGAGGTGGTCTCCCAATTTCGTTAGTACTGGTAGTCCAGACATTGCTCTTGTTCCAGTCAAGTGAGTTCAACTCAGCAACCTACAACACACGCTGCAACAGCCAATAAGATAAGTTCTGTACCTTGAAATTTGAAAGTAAACCCGCTCCAGCCTGTCGGCCCATGGGCATCTATGCCCCCCGAGTGACTCGAAGAGACATTCATTACAAGCATGATTAGCAGTCTCTCAGAGACTGCACACAAGCACACTACAATCCCTCAGAGGCTTTCGCTTACTTGAAGTAAAGGTTACAGCGGGTCAGCGGGTCGTGTCCAGTGAAAGCTGCAACGCTAGCATTCATACGCAGACATGATCTGCACACTCGATTCACACACACAGCAAGCTGCTGTGACAACGCGTTGCCAGCAGACCAGGGGTCGCATCTTCGTCGTCCGGAACGTTTCGGGGGCGCCGAAGGCGCCTTTGCAACGAAGGAGTCCGATTCCGGTCGTCCGGTGGGACCAAGATTTTGACCGCCTTCCGACTAGCACAGCACTGCCGGTACGATGTTCAACTCCTGACATACCGCTTCGAAATGAAGCTTGCGAGCACCGGTCGTCCATCTGGACGAAAGTCCCCAGCGGAAGATGCGACCACTGCACAGGCGTGTGTGCTAACTGCAAGCGCAGCAACTATTATGTAAATGGCCACTTTGTACTATGCAATCGACAGTTCTTAGCAGTTTGCTACAAGTATGTACAGACAATCATGAGTCGCCGATGGGCTGACAAAAAGGCCTGCGGGCACTGCCCTGCCACTAAGTAGCTCCGTGACTGTGACTGTGGAGTATTGGTCCCAAGGCTGCAGCTGCTGCATCCTATTGCATGCGAGGAGGTGGTCGACGCTTGTGATCTGCAATTCTCTGCTGCAAATTGTTGGTGCACCCAACATACAACCTGCCGTTTGCAGAACTCATGATGGAGTATACTATGTATTGCTTCAGGTGATGCTAGCTGTGTGGGCTGCAAAGGCAGCTTGGTTGCTGGGCTTAGTCAATCATCATGCTCAAGACCAACAGCTCATCCTCATTCAGCTGTTGTGCTGCTTCTTCACTGTCCTGCACCTTAACTGCTGCTCCTGCTGTTTCCTTTGCCGCAGCCGCTTGCGGAACTTTGCATTGCGCTGTGTCGGCACTATGACAGGCTCTGCATCTAAATCTTCTGTTTGTTGTGCCGCAGCCGCAGCCTCTGCTAGCTGGGACAAGGCAGTAGATGCAGCAGCAGTGGGCTTGGCTAACGCTGAGTGGCAGGTGACAGCGTCGGCTTGTAGTACGGCGTGCTGGCTTCACTGCTCCTTCTTGATCAGAGTCCTCAACTTAACTGCTGGCGCTTGTGTTGAGGGGTGAGAACCTTGCTGGTTCGGTGTGCAAGAGCAGCGGCTGGTGCAACCGTCATGTGTTGCCGTTTACTTCTGCTTTTGGTGACAGTTGCTGGTTGCTGTCGCATCTGAAGTGCCATGTGAAACAGCTGATAGTGAAGTTGCAGCAACTGCCAACAACTGATCGGCTCTGTCTGTAGGCAGAGCTGCAGCATAGTCTGCCAGAGGATGTGCAGCTGCTGATCCGCCTCTGCCTCTGCCTCTATCCCAGCGTCGCTGCGGTTCTTCCGTTCCAAAAGGTTGCCGAATGTAGCCTCTAATGATCCGTTGCTTGCAACGTCGGTGAGAAGTGATAGATAGGTGGTTGCAAGAACCTTGAGGACTGCTGAAGCTCATAGATAAGGCAATGACAGGATGCTGTGTAGTATGCTTAAGCTTTCGCTCCGGTCTCGGAGGGGCCAAGTCGTAGCACAAGATGCAGCTGGTGTGCAGCTAGGAGGCTAAACGGTTTTGCTAGACTTAGATGCATTCACCGTACCTTTGACAGGTTCGAGCAATAAGTCGTGCCGGCTGTGACTTGTACAAACGAAACCGGCAACCGTGCGGCTGTTGCAGCACTCCGTGAGGTTGCTAAGATGCCAGCAGAGCAATTTATTAAGCTGTTTGTTACAGCTGTATTGAGTTGCTCGCTTCTAGTACACAAGCCTGGAAGCTAATGTCAGTGGTCGACAGTTGCGGTAGCGGCACAGGCACCAGCTGTGGCAATATTGCAGCTGTGCATCATAACAGCGACACCACGTCGCGATGCCTACCTGCTGTGGCAGCTGCAACTTGTTGTGGCAGCACACACATACTCAAAGGCAATCCTCAAGGTAGCCAATCACACAGCAGATCTTCATACAATTCTGTACATTGTACAGAATTGTCAAGCTGGCTGTATCACTTTGCTCAGCCGTCACGTCCCCCAAAAAAGCTGGACGCACACACATACTAGTACTCAAAGGCAGTGCT
>JARWLF010001424.1:0-10295 GCA_029853055.1 Scenedesmus sp. KT-U | reverse complement strand
CCCCCCCCCCCCCCCCCATCGCGGGACGCAAAAAAGCCCCGCGCGAGGTCTCGCGCGGGGCTTTCCGGTGCCGTCGCACGCGGGAATCAGGCGCGTTCGCTGTATTCGAACAATTCCGTGTTCACCACGATCTGCTCGCCCTCGCCGACGAAGGGCGGGATCATGATGCGCACGCCGTTGTCCAGGATCGCCGGCTTGTAGCTGTTCGCCGCGGTCTGGCCCTTCACGACCGGCTCGGTCTCGGCCACGGTGCAGGTGACCTTCTGCGGGATGGACACGGACAGCGCCTCTTCCCCGTAATATTCGATCGTCGCGGTCATGCCGTCCTGCAGGAAGGGGCGGCGGTCGCCCAGCAGTTCGGCATCCAGCTCGGTCTGCTCGAAGGTCTCGCTGTCCATGAAGACCAGCTTGCCGTCGGTTTCATACAGGAATTGCTGGTCCTTCTGGTCCAGGCGCACGCGCTCGACCTTGTCTTCCGACCGGAAGCGCTCGTTCAGCTTGCGGCCGTCGCGCAGGTTCTTCATCTCGACCTGGGCGAAGGCGCCGCCCTTGCCGGGCTTGACATGGCTGACCTTGACGGCGGCCCACAGGCCCCCGTCATGCTCCAGCACGTTGCCGGGGCGGATTTCGTTGCCGTTGATCTTGGGCATTGGATGGGTCTCGTCGGTTTGCGGAAAAATCAGGCCGTCCGGGGCGTTGAACGACCGCTTGGCGCCCCTATATCGGGGCCTGCGGTATGAGGCAACCAAATCGGGCTTGTGGTGTTGTCAAGGGACGCGGTGCGGCAAAATCGCGCCTCGGGCCCGGAAATGCGAAAGTTTTTGCCCTGTCTTTGCATGACATGCAGTAGAGACATGGCAGACATGCGGCAGCAGGAATACCGAATCGGCGGCGAAACAGGGTAAGCCCTGCGGCACCGTCGGAGAAACGGAACGATAACCAGGGGCATGCCAAACCTGCCCCGAAGGCTTCTTTTGCCCGAAGAGGCCGCAGAGATGGACGAAAAAGATGCGCGATTTTGTTGACGGCTCGGCTTTCAATTTCGAACAAGGCCAGCGGGCCCGCAAGCTGTTTGCGGCCGTGGTGCTGGCGGCTCTGGATGATGCCATTGCCGACGACAAGAAATATGGCAACGGCCCCGAGCAGATCGCCCGGTGGGCGCGTTCGCGCGATGGGCGCGAGGTGCTGTCCTGCGCCGGGATCGACCCGAACGAGCGTGTGGTGAAGGGCCTGATGGAATTCGTTTCCAAGGGCGTGCGCACCTCGGTCGCGCTGTCGCGCGAAGAGAGCGAGCGTCGCATGGCTGCCGAGGCGGACGAGGCCGAAGCCGCCTGATCGCGCCGCATCCGCGTATCAAGGGCCGTCCCGCAGGGGCGGCCTTTTGCGTCAGAGCCGCGTGATCACGCGCTGCGAATAGAAATGCCGCACATCCTCGGCGTTGCAAAGCTGTGTCGCGGGGGTCATCACCGCCGCCGAGGCCGCTGCCGTGCCAAGGGCCAGCGCCTCCTGGGCGGGCCATCCGCGCGCCATGGCCAGCACGAAGCCCGCCACGAAGCTGTCGCCCGCGCCGACCGCGCTGACCACCTTGACCGGGGCCGCCGCCGCGTGCCAGGCGCCCTCGGGCCCGGCAATGACCGAGCCGTCGGCGCCCCGCGCCACGATCACCGACCGCGCGGCGCCGTGCTGGACCAGCCCTGCAGCGAATTCGGCGCTGTCCTCGCGGGCGGGCAGGGGGCGACCTGCCAGTTCCTCGGCCTCGTGGCTGTCCATCCGCAGCACGTCGACGGGGATCGAGGATCCGGCCAGCGCCCTCAGCGCCTCGCCCGAGGTGTCCACCAGAAGTTTCGCGCGCCCGTCCTTCAGGCGCACGGTCAGCATCTGCTCGAATCCCGGAGCGATGCCCGGCGGGTTCGATCCCGACACGACGACCCAGCCCCCGGCCAGCGCGGCCTCGGCAATGGCGGCGATGGTGCCGGCAAGCTGCGTCATGTGCCATTCGGGGCCGGGCATCACGAAGCGGTATTGCCCGCCCGTCGCCCGGTCGGTGACGGCCAGCGATTGCCGCGTCTCGCCCGGCGCGGTCAGGCGCAGCACATCAAGACCCGCCTCGCGCAGCATGTCCGCCATCCGCGCCCCGGTCGCGCCGCCAAGCGCGACCATCGCGGTGGATTGGCCGCCGATGATCTTGATGGCGCGGCTGACATTGATGCCGCCGCCGCCCGGGTCCATCACCGGCTTGTCGCAGCGCAGCTTGAGGTCGGGAACGACGCTGTCGGCGGCGGTGGACAGGTCCAGCGCCGGGTTCAGCGTGACCGTCAGGATAGGGGCCTGGCCGCTCATTCCCACCACTTGTCGATGCGGGCGATGTCGTCATCCGACCAGCCGAAATGATGCGCCATCTCGTGGGTAACGATATGCACGACAAGATCGCCAAGCGACACATCCCCGCGCGAGGCCCATTCGTCCAGGATCGGGCGGCGATAGAGCCAGATGATGTCGGGCTGGCCCGGCTGGTCGCTGACCGACTTTTCCGTCAGCGGCACGCCGTCATAGAGGCCGGTCAGTTCGAACGGGTCGTCGATCTGCAATTCGTCCAGCACGTCCTCGGGGGCGAATTCGGCCACGCGGATGGCGACGCCCGCCGCGCCTTCGGCGAATTCGGCGGGCAGGCCGGTCAGTGCGCTGCGCGCCATCGCCTCGATCTCGGCTGCATCCGGGGGGGTCAGCCCGTCCCAATCGGTCATTCGCGCCTCCTGCGTTCAGCCCCTGATATGGACAAAAACCGCCGCCTGTGAAAGAGCGATGCCAACAGGAGACGTCCCATGACCATCACTCGCTTCGCGCCCTCGCCCACGGGCCATATCCATGTGGGCAACCTGCGCACCGCGCTGTTCAACTATCTGATCGCCCGAAAGACCGGCGGCACCTTCATCCTGCGCCTGGACGATACCGACCAGGAGCGCAGCAAGGAGGAATATGTCGATGGCATCAAGCGCGACCTAGACTGGCTGGGCCTGCACTGGGACCGGGTCGAGCGTCAGTCCCTGCGGCTGGACCGCTACCGTGCCGAGGCCGAGGCGCTGAAGGCGTCGGGGCGCCTCTACGAGGTGTTCGAGACCCCGACCGAACTGGACCTCAAGCGCAAGAAGCTGCTGAACATGGGCCGCCCGCCGGTCTATGACCGCACCGGCCTGTCGCTGACGGATGCCGACAAGGACCGTCTGAGGGCCGAGGGGCGCGAGGGTTACTGGCGCTTCATGCTGGAGCAGGAGCGGATCGAATGGACCGACGGCATTCTGGGCGACATCTCGATCGACGCGGCCTCGGTCAGTGATCCGGTGCTGATCCGCGCGGACGGTCAGGTGCTCTACACCTTCGCCAGCAGCGTGGATGATACCGACATGGGTGTGACCCATATCGTGCGCGGCTCGGACCATGTGACGAACACGGCGACGCAGATCCAGATCATCAAGGCCATCGGCGGCACGCCCCCGGCCTTCGCCCATCATTCGCTGCTGACCGGCGCCAAGGGCGAGGAGCTGTCCAAGCGCATCGGCGCCCTGTCCCTGAAAGACCTGCGCGAGGCGGGCGTGGCGCCCGAGGCGCTGATCTCGCTGATGGCGCGGCTCGGCTCGGGCGTGCCGGTGGGGCTGGCCTCGCTGGACGAGCTGGCGCAGAGCTTCGATCTGGGCCAGTTCGGCGCTTCGCCGACCAAGTTCGACGCCGAGGATCTGTGGCCGCTGACGCGAGAGCGCAACCAGTCGCTGCCCTTCGATCAGGTCGCGGACCGCATCGCGGCGCTTGGCGTTCCGGCTGACCAGGCCGAACGGTTCTGGCGCGTCGCCTCGCAGAACATCACGCGGCTGGAGGATCTGGCCGATTGGTGGCGCATCTTCAGCGAAGGCGCCGAGCCGCAGATCGATCCCGAGGATGCCGATTTCGTGGCGCAGGCGATGGCGCTGCTGCCCGAAGGGCCGTTCACGGACGCGACCTGGGGCGAGTGGACCGCCCTGGTCAAGGACGCCACCGGCCGCAAGGGCAAGGCACTGTTCATGCCGCTGCGCAAGGCCGTGACCGGCCAGGCGCATGGCCCGGACATGTCCGAGGTGATGCCCCTGCTGCGCGTGGTGAAGGCGCGCGCCTGATTGCGTCCCGCGGCGTGGCGGGGGGCTTGCCGCCCCCCGCACCCACCGCTGCGGCGCATGGATGGGCGCCCCATTGCGCCTGTTCGACAAACTGCGCCAAGCGCCCAGATTTCGGTCGAAAAGCGCTTGACGCCATCCCGGCGGTCCCTTAGATCGCGCTCACCGTGGCGGAGTAGCTCAGTTGGTTAGAGCAGCGGAATCATAATCCGCGTGTCGGGGGTTCGAGTCCCTCCTCCGCTACCACGGTTTTTCCCTTATCGCATTGCTGGCAAAGGAAAATCCGGGTTTCCGATTTTCCCAGACCCACCATTAGACCCACCAGCGCGACGGCGCTTGAACGGGTTTCAGCGGCGGGACCGGGCTTGCTTGAAGCTCGGACGCGGGCGCCCCATCAGATCGGCGGCGTCCTCGAGGACCTTACGCCCCTCGGCAGGGGTAAGCCGCCAATGCCCGGCCATGACGCGCCAGTCGGCCAGGTCGCGCGGGCTCACGCCTGCGGACCATCGCACCATCAGCCAGCCCACGGCAGCGATCCGGAACTTGTCCAGCTCGGCGGCCTTCTCGGGCGTCAGAAAGAGGCGAACGATTCGCGCGTTGAAGGCGTGGGATGCGTCGATGAGGCCGCGCCCATGCGTGACCAGCTCGCCGCGCTGGCGCATTTGCCAAACCCGGCGCGGGCTGACGCCAAGGTATTCGGCCAAGCGCGGCGCGGTGATCACGATTGCGCCCGACTCGGCATAGGCCGTGCCGGGCGCGTCTATGCGTTGCCGGGGCATTATTCCGGCGCGGCGGGGGCGTTCTGACCCAGGGCGAAGCTCTCCGGGTGGCGAACGGCAATATCGACGTCCTGGAACGCGCGCAGCACCAGCCCGTCAGAGGCCGCCAGCGTCCAGGTATCGGCGCGCAGGTCGAGGCCCGACCACATGCCAACCAGAAGATCGGTCCAGTTGCCAAAGAAGGCATCGCCCGGCCGGGCTTGGTTCGACTTGATCCGGCGATAGCCGTTCACCGTCTCGCCCGCCTCGATAAAGACCGGGGCGCCCGGCTCGAGAACGGTCGTTTTCAGGTGGCCCGACATGGCGGCGCCGTAGATGTAGCGCAAGGCGCCCTGGTCGGCATTGGCGGCCGCGATCCGGGTTTCAAGCTCGACGATCTCGGCAAAGGTCGGGCGGGCGGCGGTGGCCCAGTTCAGCGCGTTCGCGGCGATGATCTCGCGCAGGCCGGTCGGGGCGTGCGGGCTGGGATGCCCGTTCAGCGCGGCAGCGTCGATTGCCAGGGCGATGCCCGCGACCAGATCATTCCGCACCATCGATTCCACGGCGGGCGTGGATTGCAGCAAAAGGCGGCGGGTGATCGGGACGGATGCGGCCACGGTCTTTGGCGACATCATCACAACGTCGGTCGTGGGGCGCGAGTCCGTGACCGAACCGCCCTCGGCCAGCCATTCGGCAGTCGCGCCGCCCGCAAGACGCGGGATTGCGACGTTCCCGACCAGACCCTGAAGCATGGTCGCGCCCGCCTGCATGATCGAAAGGCGGTTCCGCAGAATGTCGATGAAGTTCCCGGCCAGCAGATCGGTTGCCACCAGCTCGGCGCCCTGGTTGGCGGTCTGGGTGTTCAGCGCGCCGCCGAAGTTGCGCGACAGCAGCACGTCGGGCGGGATGAACGCGCCTTGGGGCTCACGGCCGGTGCGGCGGGCGAAGGCCCGGCTGCATTCCAGCTCGAAGGCGGCGGCCTCGGCGCTCTCGGCGGTCGGGGCGGCAAGGTGCCGGATCAGGGCCATGAATGAGAAGCGGCCCGCCTCACGCTCGGTAAGGCCGATGCTGCCCCCGTCACGAAGCGGCTGATTGCCGTTCGCGTTCATGTGCTCGAGGATACGGGCCTGCATTTCCTCCGGCCCGCCACCAGCGCGCAGGACCTCGGCCGCAAGGGCGTCGTGGTTGTAGACGCGGCCCAGCTCGAGGACGGCGGTAACGCGATCTTCTTCGCCTTGGGTGCTGGCGCTGGTGGGCGCGGTGTTGGTCTTGGGCGGCATGGGTTCTCCTGCTTGTCTGGCGTCCCGACCGACGCCAACCGTCGGGTCTGCGGGAACGGATACGATGGAAATTTCAAACGGCTCCCAGTCGGTCACGCGCGCCAGATCGGCGGCGCCCTTGCGGGTCTCGACCTCGATTGCGTGGACCTGATAGCCGACGGAAACATGCCGGCGGATGCCGTCGGCAATGTCCTGGAACATTTCGCGCGATGTGGCGCTGTTGCCGAAGCGCAGCACGGCGCGGGCGCGGCCCTTGTCGATCGACACGGATTCGACCACTCCGACCTGACTTTCCCAGTCGTGATTGACTAGGACGGCAGCACCATCGCGCAGGCGGTCGGATCGCATGGCCTCGGGGCTGACGATCAAGACCTCATCCCCGAACCAGCGCGCAACGGGCGCCTCGCTGGCAAAGGCGACCTCGACCGTCCGCGCCTCGGCGTTGATCGGCCCGACAGTGGCGGCCCGGTTCAGCCCCTCGGCGGCGCGGCGCCGGATTTCTGCGGCCGTGACCGTCATTCGACGCCACCCAAGGCGAAGCTCGACAGGCGCCGGACAAGGAACGCCACGTCGGCAAAGGCGCGCAGGGTGACGGTATCGCTTGCCGCGCCCGGCGCCGGATCAACGCGAAGGTCGAGCCCGCCCCATTGCCCGATGATCAGATCCGAGAAGCCACCGCAGATCAGGTCGGTGTCGGGCATGGCCGGGGTGATCAGCGCGGGTTGATCCGCAATCTGACCATCCTTCAGGACGCGCTCGACCGTCGTTTCGAAGGTGGTCCGCAGAACATGGGCCATCAGCGGCGACAGGATGAAAACCGGATCGGCGGCGTTGCCTTCCTGAACGGCGCGCAGAAGGTCGGACGCTTGCGCCCACGGGGCCGAGTTCCAGACTGGCAAGCTCGCTGGCGCGTTCGCGCAGGCCGGCAGAAAGGTAGTCGCCGTTGATGACTAGATCCCCGCCGGTATCGTCGCGGCCGTTGACGATGACATGCACATGAGGATGGCCGGTGTTGTAGTGGTTGACGGCGACCCAATCGAGTTTCGTGCCGAGGTCGGCTTCCACCTGTTTCATGAAATCGCGGGTGTAGGCTGTGAGGTCCGACAACTCCGCGCCGTCCTCGGGCGAGACGATGAATCTCAACTGATGGCGGTCGTCCTTGCCGCGATCAAGGAAGGCGTCGCCGTCGGCGCGGTCCTCGGTCCCCGAATAGAGCTGGCCGCGCTCTCGGTCGCGCGATGTTCCGTCACGCTGGATATAGCGCAGATGCGCGCGGGCACGGCCGCCCTTCCATGCGGTCCGGACGCTGCGCTGCTTGACGATCACACGGCGGCTGCCCGGCTGGCGATGATGCCAGTTGCCGGATATGTTGCGGGCGCGCACGAAGCTCGCGCCCCTGCCTCGCTTCACGCCCTTGCCGCTGGCGACCATGGCGCGGGACCGCCCCGGCGATGACGGGCGGGTGGATGACAGCGTGGAAGGATCGCGGGAGGCTGCCGCCTGATGCTGGCGGGTGATCTTCCTGACCTGCGCGAGGAAGCTCTTGGGTCTCCCAGCCTTCGGCGTGTCGGATCGGATGCGGCCGGGCGTCGGTCGGAAGCGATTCTCGTCGTCTGCGCTCAAGGACGCGACTCCGGCTGAAACTGACGAGAACGGGCCGATATGGGCCTGTGGTGTCGCTCAAATCCCAGCAAAACCAAGGCTTTGCGAAAAATCGCGGCACACGGGGCCGATGACCATGGTGCCGCTCGCGGCTGTCCTAACCAGCGTGCAGACAACAACAATTTCCGGAAGCGGCCCGACATGGTGCCGTCTTCTTTAATCTTGCCCTCCGCCCTTTCTGCCTTTTCTGCCCCTCCTGCCGGGATTCTAGCCGGGCAAAAATCTGCCTGACTGGATACCGGAATGAGCGCCACCAAGCGCGGGAACGCCGCCCTCATGGCGTTCCCGAACCGCTCGCGTTGGCGACGAAAATGCTGTCGCCCTGTGACTCCGCATCGACGGGGTCGCGCGCCGGAACGGTCGCGCGGGTGTCGCCGGATCGTGTGTCGGACGGCGGCGCGGCGACAGCCCGCGCGTCGCCCGGACGCATGACGAACAGCGGTGCCTCGCGCCAATCTGGCGGCGGTGGCGGTGCCGATGACGGCAGATCGTTTGCAGCCGCGCCGCCGAGGATCGGCGCGAGCGCGGCGACATAGGCCCGCGTTTCGGCCGGCAGGATGCGGCCGATCGCAAGGTACTCGTCATAGCGGCCGGGACCGGCATTGTAGGCCGCCAGCATCGCCGCGACATTGCCGTAGCGGTCGAACATTTCGCGTAGGTATCCGGGTGGGGTCTGCCGCGAAATGGATGCCGCCGCCTTGCGTTAGGGATTGAAGCCCTAAGGGCCGAGACTATTGGGCTCGGAACGCGAAAGCCTGCCCGCTTGGGTGCGTCTTGAAAATCTTCTGGTATCTGCAGCAAAACCAAAGTATGTTCTTGTTATGTTTCACCTTGGCCTCAAGCATCTTGCCGCTGGCACCGCGACATTTGTTGGGGATGGATTCAAATGACGCCTTGGAGATTCACCATGGTGGTGTAAGGTGGTGCAAAAAAGGATTCGATTGCCATGCCACCAGCCAGCCGAAAAATAAGCACGCCCAAAGCATCACACCGTCTATCGGTCAGCCTAACCGAGGAGCAGCATTCCGAACTACTTGAAATAGCAGAAAAAAACAAGGTTTCTGTCGCTTGGGTGGTCCGAGAGGCCATAGAGCGATTGCTGCGCGACGAACAGCCTTTGTTCCATGTGGGGCAAGAGCGATGAATAAGCATGTGATGGGCATAGCGACCGATACCGCGCTCGAAAAAACGTCCCTACGGACGCATAGCGGACGCTTCACGGCGCTCGACGCGGACAAGCTGCGCGGCGGCTACTACACTTCTGATGAACTGGCGCGCTGGCTCTGTGTTTGGGCAATCCGCGATGGCGGAGAAATGGTTCTTGAGCCGAGTTGCGGCGATGGTGCTTTCCTTGAGGCGGCAAGTGCGCGCCTTGAAGCGCTAGGCGCAAAAGGTCCTGCACGCGCGAACCATTTGCGCGGAATCGAAATCATACCGGATGAGGCTGATAAAGCCCGCATGCGTCTCAAGGATGGCTTGGGTATGCGCGCGGATGATGTTGTCGTGAATAGCGATTTTTTTGCGTGGTGGAGCCGTCCGGACCGCCCGCAATTTGATGTGGTGGTCGGCAATCCGCCCTTCATCCGCTATCAGAGTTTTCCGGAGCCTCATCGCAGCCGGGCGATGGAGATCATGCATGGGCAAGGGCTCTCGCCAAACCGCCTGACAAATATCTGGGTACCCTTTGTTGTTGCAGCGGCCGCGGCGCTCAAGGAAGGCGGGCGCATGGCGCTTGTGCTTCCTGCCGAGCTTTTGCAGGTAAGTTACGCTGCGCAATTGCGCTCGTTTTTGACCGACCGGTTTGGCCGCGTCGATCTCATTTCCTGCAATGAGTTGTTCTTCGAGAAGGCTGAGCAGGAAGTGCTGCTGCTCCTGGCCGATGAAGCGCGCTCCACGCCTTCGGCGAGCAATCCGTGCAAGGTCAATCTGACGGAAAGCGACTCGGTCGCCGATATCGTCAGGCACACACCGCGCGAGGTGTTGCGTGGCGCATCCCCTAAAACGGTCTGCCATGACAGCGAGAAATGGCTGAAATATTTCCTGAACGCCGAAGAAATTTTCTTCATGCGCGCGCTGCGTGCCGGTAGGAGCACGACCGAGCTGGGCAAATATGCTGCGGTGAATGTCGGGGTTGTGACGGGAAAGAACCAGTTTTTTGTGCTGCGTGAAAGCGAGGTCGAAGAGCTTGGCCTTCAAGGCTATACGATGCCGCTGATTGGGCGTTCTGCCCATCTGGAAGGCGCGACGGTCGATGCTGACGGTTGGCGGATGCTCGCCGCTGAGGATCAGCGGGTGCATCTTTTGCATCTCGCACCGATCAACGGCACGAAACCCAAAGGCGCGCTAGGGTCAGGACCCATTGATTTTCTTGAGGCTGTCCGGCCCGCGTGATTCAAGCTCCCGAACTGACGGGGGTGATGATGAGCAATCTTTTCTGGCTGACCGACGCGCAG
>JARWLF010001423.1:0-16009 GCA_029853055.1 Scenedesmus sp. KT-U | reverse complement strand
GAGCGAGAGATAGGTGCTCGTCATCGGCGGCACGATCACGCGCAAGGCCTGGGGGAGCACGACGAGGCGCATCGTCGCCCCCTCGTGAAGCCCCATGGCGCGCGCCGCTTCCCATTGGCCCTTG
Organism: Scenedesmus sp. KT-U; assembly: GCA_029853055.1. Classification (NCBI taxonomy): domain Eukaryota; kingdom Viridiplantae; phylum Chlorophyta; class Chlorophyceae; order Sphaeropleales; family Scenedesmaceae; genus Scenedesmus; species Scenedesmus sp. KT-U. The sequence continues at coordinate 15,885 of JARWLF010001423.1, read as the reverse complement.
GCGACGGACTGGATGCCGCTGCGGACGATCTCGGCGACGGCCGCGGAGGCCGAGAGGGAGAGGCCGACGAGGAGCGCGGTGAATTCGGGCGTCAGATGTAGGCCGCCCGCCATCCGGAAGCGGCCGACGCTCGGCCAGTCGATCGTCGTGTCCGGCCGCAGGACGAGGAAGGCGAGGAGCGTCGGCAGGGCGATCGCGGCGAGGACGAACGGCCAGACCGGCCGCTCGCGCCCCGTCTCGATGCGCCGGCGCCGCATCGTTCCCGCGATGCGCATCGCGGCCGCGATGCCGAGCGCGAGGGCGACGAGGACGCCCGCATGGGCGCCGCTCCAGGCGAGGTTCGGCACGTAGAGCCCGCCATTGCTGAGATAGATCCCCGGCAGCGGGTTGAGCGCGTCGCGCGCGCCCGGCAGCACCGCGACGATGATCGCGTACCAGAGGAAGAGGTAGAGGAGGAGCGGGACGTTCCTCAGCGCCTCGACGTAAGCGAGCATCAGGAGCCGCAGGAGCGGGTTCGACGACAGGCGCAGGATCCCGACGATCGTCCCGATCAACGTCGCCAGGATGCAGCCGAAGAACGAGACCCACAGCGTGTTGACGATGCCGACGAGGAGCGCGCGCCCATAGGTGTCGGAGGGGCGGTACTCGATGAAGGCCTGCGAGATGGTGAAGCCCGCCTCGCGCGAGAGGAAGCCGAAGCCCGTCGCGATGCTCTGGCGGGCGAGCTTGTCGGACATGTTCGAGAACAGGTACCAGCCGATCGCGACCACGCCCACGACCGCGAGGATCTGGTAGAGGATCGCGCGCACACGAACGTCGTAGATCAGGCGCACGAGGGACGCGCTCTCGGCGGAGGAGGTCTTCATCGGCGTCCTTGGCGGGAGGTCATTCGATCGTCTGCTCTCCAGGCTGTCATCCCGGACGCCGAAGGCGATCCGGGACCCATACTCCCGACGCTGCCGTCGCAGCCTGCAGGCTGCGCTTCGCCGACGCTCGCTGTTCGTCGGTCGCGAAGCGAGCGCGGCATGCGCGCTCGCCCGATCGTGGAGTTCATGGGTCCCGGGTCCGCTTCGCGGCCCGGGATGACACCACCCATCGTGCTTTCGACTCTCAGCGGAAGGGCGGCGCGTAGATCATCCCGCCGTCCGTCCACAGGCGGTTGGGACCGCGCGTGAGGCCCAGCGCGGTGTTCTCGCCGAGATTGCGCTCCCACACCTCGCCGTAATTGCCCACCGCCTTGATCGCGTCGTAGGCCCAGCTGTCGGAGATGCCGAGCATCTGGCCGAATTCGCCGGTCTTGCCGAGGAGGCGCTGCACCTCCGGCTCCTCGCTGTCCATCATCTCGTCGATATTCTCCGAGGTGATGCCGAGTTCTTCTGCCGCGAAGAGCGCGAAGACGGTCCAGGAGACGATGTCGCGGAAGGTCGAATCGCCCTGGCGCACCACCGGCGCGAGCGGCTCCTTCGAGATCGTCTCGGGCAGGATCACGTAGGCGCTCGGGTCGTTCGCCACCGCGCGCACGGAGGCGATGTCGGTGCGGTCCGAGGTGATGGCGTCGCAGCGGCCGGAGAAGAAGGCGTTGCGCCACTCGTCGGTGTTCTCGAAGACGACCGCTTCGTACTCGATGCCGCGCGGGCCGAAATAATCGTTGAGGTTCTGGAGCGTGGTGGTGCCCGGCAGGAGGCAGATCGCCGCGCCCTCGAGCTCGTCAGCGCTCGACACGCCGAGCGAGGCGGGGACCATCAGGCCCTGGCCGTCATAGACGACGGTCGGCCCGAAATCGAGGCCGAGCGAGGCGTCGCGGGTGAAGGTCGCGGTGGTCTGGCGCGAGAGGATGTCGATCTCGCCGGTCTGCAGCGCCTGGAAGCGCACGTTCGTGTTGAGCGGCACGAACTCGACCGCCGAGGGGTCGCCGAGGATCGCGGCGGCGACCGCGCGGCAGATGTCGACGTCGAAGCCGCGGCGCTCGCCGCGATCGTCGGCGAAGGCGAAGCCGGCGGAGGAGGGCGAGACCCCGCACAGGAGATGGCCGCGGGCCTTCACGGCGCCGGTCGTGTCCTGGGCGAGGGCGGTGGCGGGGGCGAGCGCGCAGGCGGCCGCGCCCAGGGCTCCGGCAAGGAGCCCGGCAAGGCGTTGATCGATCATGTTTCCTCCGGTGATCGGCGCTCTCTGGCGGAGCGCTCGAGCCTCAGGCTAGACCCCGGAAGTCGTGCGAAACAACCCGTGGCCGACGTGCAATTCGGGCGCATTCCCCAATGTCGGCGTGAGGAATCCCCGCTTGGCGTGTCCGCGCCGGCCCGTGCGATCCTCGCGCGTCGCTCGGGTCGATGCGGGTGCTTTCACGCTCGTCGCGGGCGCCTCGTCCTATCCTCCCCTAGGGGAAGGTGGCTTCGGGCCCGGCCCGCCCCCAGAGAGGAACCGAACGCCCATGACCACCCTGATCGAGAACGCCTCCTTCGTCGTCGCCTACGATCCGGGCCGCGGGGGCCATGTCTATCTCGAGGGGGCCGACGTCGCCTTCGCGGGCGATCGGATCGTGCATGTGGGGCCGGGCTTCTCGGGGGAGGCGACGCGGCGGATCGACGGGCGCGGGCTCCTCGTGATGCCGGGGCTCGTGGACATCCATTCGCATCCGGGCTCGGAGCCGCTCAACAAGGGGTGGAACGACGAGCTCGGCTCGGCGAAGCTCTACGGCTCCTCCCTCTACGAATTCATGCCGCTCTTCCGCCCGGACGCGGAGGGGATTCCTGCGGCGGCGACGGTCGCCTATTGCGAGCTGCTCCTGTCGGGCGTCACCACCCTCGTCGACATGTCGGGCGCCTGGGACGGCTGGATCGAGACGTTTGCGGGAAGCGGCCTGCGCGGAATCGTCTCCCCGCTCTACCGCTCGGCGCGCTGGTACACCAAGAAAGGACACGTCGTCGAATACGAGTGGGCGGCCGACGGCGGGCGCGCCGCGATGGAGCAGGCGCTCGCCTTCGTGGACGCCGCCGAGCGCCACCCGTCGGGGCGGCTGTCGGGCATGATCTCGCCCTCGCAGATCGACACCTGCACGCCCGAGCTGATCCGCGACAGCTTCGCGGAAGCGCAAGCCCGGGGTCTGCCCTTCCAGATCCACGCCGCGCAGAGCGTCGTCGAGCTCCACGAGATCACCCGCCGCCACGGCATGACGCCGATCGAATGGCTCGAGAGCCTCGGCGTCCTCTCGCCGCGCTCGATCGTCGGCCACGGCATCTATCTCGACCACCATTCCTCGGCGCTCAATTGGCCCAAGCGCGGCGATGTGCGCACCCTCGTCGAGACGGGCACGAGCGTCGCGCATTGCCCCGTCGTCTTCCAGCGCCGCGGCATCGCGATGCAGAGCCTCGGCTCCTATCTGCGGGCCGGCGTGAATGTCGGCATCGGCACCGACACCTTCCCCCACAACATGCTCGAGGAGATGCGCGCGGCCGCGATCGGCTCGCGGATGGTCAGCGAGGACGTGTGGGACCTGCGGCTCGCCGACGTCTTCACGGCCGCGACGCTCAACGGCGCCAAGGCGCTCGGGCGCGAGGACATCGGGCGCATCGCGGTCGGCGCCAAGGCGGACCTCGTCCTCGTGGACACGACGCACAAGGCGATGCGCCCCGTCCGCGATCCGCTGCGCTCGCTCGTCTACGCGGCGGCGGAGCGCGCGGTGCGGACGGTCTTCGTCGACGGCGAGGCGGTCGTCGAGGACGGGCGCGTGCTCACCATGGACCACGAGGCCGCCGCCGCCGCTCTGCAGGAGGCGCAGTACCGGGCCGAAGGCGCGGTCGCCGCCGAGGACTGGGCCGGGCGCTCCTCCTACGAGATTTCTCCGAAAACCTTCCCGGTGGCGTGACGGCGGCCCCACACCCGCGTCGCGGCGGCGCCGCAACCCCGTCGCGAATCCTGCGTCGGAATGCCGCGAGAGGATGGATTCGCGCCGAGTTGCACACGTTATGGTAGGATTATGGAAGGTATTGCAGCCTCTCCCGGCAACCGCTACTATCATGCAAGGACGCGCATGCGTCCGCGCCCCCGAGGCTCTCTGGAAACAACAGCGAAAAAAGGGAATGCGCCGATGTCGACGAAGAAAGAACGCGGAATTTGCGAGCTCTACGCCGAGGATCCCGAACGCGCCGACGCGGTCGTGTTCGGACGCAGGCCGGAGGCCGATCGCCGCGGCTTCCTCATGGGCGCCGGCCTCGCCGCGATGGGCGCGGCGGTCGGCGCCACGATCCCCTTCAGCCGCAACATGCCGGCGGGGCTGATCCCGGCGGCGCTCGCCGAGACCGTCTCGGACTTCCGCCTCGAGGGCAAGGACGAGGGGCTCGTCGTGCACAACGACCGCCCGGTCAACATGGAGACGCCCGCCCATCTGATGGACGACGACGTCACCCCCTCCTCGCTGCACTTCATCCGCAACAACGGCACCCTGCCCGAGAAGATCGACCTCGCCGATTGGCGCCTGAAGATCGACGGCGAGGTCGAGAGCGAGATGGAGCTGACCTACGATCAGCTCGTCTCCGATTTCGAGCACGTCACCCTCAAGCTCCAGCTCGAATGCGGCGGCAACGGGCGCGCCGGCTTCAACCCGCCGCCGCGCGGCAACCAGTGGACCGTCGGCGCGATCGGCAATTCGGAATGGACCGGCGTGCGGCTCTCCGACATCCTGCGCCGCGCCGGCCTCAAGCAGAGCGCGGTCTATACCGGCCATTTCTCCTACGACGAGCATCTCTCCGGTGATCCCGACCGGCAGGCGATCTCGCGCGGCGGGCCGATCGACAAGATGATGGACCCCCACACCATCGTCGCCTTCCGCATGAACGGAGAGGACATCCCGGCCGCGCACGGCTACCCGGTGCGCATCGTCGCGCCGGGTTGGGCGGGCTCGGTCTCGCAGAAATGGCTCACCCGGATCTGGGTGCGCGATCGCGAGCACGACGGCGCGGGCATGACGGGTCTCTCCTACCGCATGCCGCGCTTCCCCGTCGCGCCCGGCGCCGAGGTCCCCCACGAGGACATGGCGGTGATGGGGTCGATGATCGTCAAGTCGGTGATCACCTTCCCCGAGACGAACACCGAGGTCCCGGCCGGGCGTCCCTTCGAGGTCCGCGGCCAGGCCTGGGCCGGCGACGATTGGGTGACCGACATGGAGGTCTCGATCGATTACGGCGCCACCTGGCAGCGCGCGGAGGTCTCGCCGCCGCCCAACCGCTTCTCCTGGCAGCGTTGGCGCGCCGACGTGCGGGCGCCGAGCGTGGGCTATTACGAGGTCTGGGCGCGCGCCACCGACCAGAAGGGCCGCGCGCAGCCGATGGTCGTGCCGGGCTGGAACCCGCGCGGCTACATGAACAACGCCTGCCACCGCATCGCCGTGACCGCGGTCTGACCGGTGGGCATGATGGCAAGACAAGGCTCGCGGGCAGGACAAGGCTCGCGCTTCGTGGGGGCCGCACTCGCGGCGGCCCTCCTCGCCTCCGCCGCCGCCCCGGCTCAGGCGGAGGAGGAGTTCGGCGGGCTCCCGCCCGGCGAGGGGCAGGAGATCGTCTATTATTCCTGCCAGGGCTGCCACTCGCTCACCATCGTCAAGCGTTCGCGCTTCTCGCGCGGCGTCTGGGACGAGGTGCTCGAATGGATGGTCGACTCGCACGGCATGGCCGAGCTGCCCGAGGACCTGCACGAGGTGGTCCTCGACTACCTCGCCACGCATTACGGGCTCGACAGCTGAAGGAAGGGGGTGCTCCCGCGCCTATCCGGTGAGCACCCCCATTTTTGTCACCCCCGCACGGGCGTCCTCTCCACCGAAGCGCGGTCGATCGTGCGGCGGTAGAGGTGCCAGGTCGCGTGGCCGAGGACCGGCATCGCCACGACGAGGCCGACGAGGAGCGGCAGGGAGGCGACCATCAGGACGCCGGCGACGACCGCGCCCCACGTCGCCATCGCGCGCGGGTTCTGCCGCACGGCCGCGATCGAGGTGCGCACCGCGACGCCCGCGCCGACGTCGCGCTCGACGAGGAGCGGCAGCGACACGACGCCGATCGCGAGCGCGATCGCCGCGAACACGAAGCCGACGGCGTGGCCGACGACGATCAGGCCCCAGCCGCGGGCGGTCGTGAGCACGTCGCCGAGATAGGGAAGCGGACCCGCGGGCAGGTCCGTCGCGTAGAAATGCGCGAAGATCGCCTGAGCCGCGCTCATCCAGGCCGCGAACACGGCGAGAAGGAGGAGCGCCACGACGGCGATCGAGAGGAGCGCGGGCCGCTTCAAGGCGGAGATGGCCTCGATCCACGACGTCTCGAGCCCGGCCTCGCGCCGACGGCTGACCTCCAGCAGAGGCACCGCCGCGACCGGCCCGACGAGGGCGAAGCCGGCGACGAGCGGGAAGACGAGCGCGTAGCCGTATTCCGAGAGCACGAAAGTGCCCATCACGACCCCGAACAGGGGGTAGAAGATCGCGACGAAGCCGAGATGCGAGGGCATGGCGAGGAAGTCGCTCCACCCGGCGCGCAGCGCGGCCCGGATCGCGTCCGGGGTGATCTCCCGCACGACCGGTCGCGGGTCTGCGGGGATGGCGGCGTTTGCGACATTGGCGGTTCGGTTCTGCATGATCGGATCCTCCGACGTCTGCGGTCCAGCACCCACGTCCGAGCCTGCGCACTTCGTCCCGGAGCGGCCACACGCGATCTCGTGAGCGGATCGTGAGGCGGGGGGCGGCGCGTCGGGGTGCGGCGGGGGAGCGGTGGGCGGCCCGGGCGCGGGTCCGGCCGTCTTCGCAGGTGCGGCATCCCGTTGAGCCGGAACCGGGATCGCGCGCGCAACCGCAGCCGTTCATGCGACACGGCATGCCTGGGCGCGGCTCTCGTGCGCGAGCGGAGCGGGGATCGCGAGGGACCGTCCGCGACGCCGTGACGCGCCGCGCGGCTGCGTCACCCCAGCTCGTGGACGACGACGCCCGGGCAGGTCTCGCGCGCGATGGCGCACAGGTGGCGGTGGTGGGTGAGGTAGATCACCTGCCCCACCTCCGCCATGCCGGCGAGGAGGCGGAAGGCCTGGGCCGAGCGGTCGTCGTCGAAGGTCTCCATGATGTCGTCGGCGACGAAGGGGACCGGCGTGCGGTGGCGGGCGAATTCGTGGTAGCCGGCGACGCGCAGCGCCAGATAGAGTTGGAAGCGCGTGCCCTTCGAGAGGTCGCTCACCCGCTTCGAGCCGCCGTCGGCGCCGATCGCGACCAGAACCTCCTGCCGGTCGCGGCCGGGCTGGGCGTCGAGCGAGACGTAGGCGCCGCCGCTGATCGTGGCGAAGGCCTCGGCAGCGCGCTCGAGCATGGCGCTGCGGTGGCGGTCCCGAAAGCGCCGGATCGCCTCGCCCACCGCGAGCACGCCGAGCCGCAGCCGCAGATGCGCGCGCGTCCGCTCCTCGATCTCGACGAGCAGCGCGGCGCGGTCCTGGTCGAGCCGGGCGACGGAATCGTCGTCGCCGATGGCGGAGATCTGCCGGCGCACCTCGGACAGCCGGGCGAAGCGCGCCTGCGCCTCCTGACGGTGGAGGGAGACCTCCTCCGAGAGCCGCGCCCGCTCCGCATCGAGCGCCTCGCGATCGGCCCCGGCGAGCGCGGCGCGGGCGGCGGCGAGATCCTCGGCGCCGAGGATCTCGGCGAGCTCCCGCGCGGTCTCCTCGCGGGATTTCGCGCAATCGCGCCGTCGCGAGACCGTCGCGAGCGCCTCGCCGAGCCCGCTCGCGTCCGGGAGCCCGAAGAAGTCCGCCATTTCGGCGAGCCGCGCGGCGAGGCCGGCGAGCTGCTCGCGATGGGTCTCGACGTCGCGCCGCGCCTGCGCGAGCTCCGCCTCGGCCGCGCCGTGCTCGCGCGCGACGCGCTGCGCCTCGTGAAGCGCCGTCTCGACGCTCGCGAAGAGCGCGGCGGGCGGCGCCTCCGGGAGGGCGAGCGCGGCACCGAGCCCATGCGCGCGCTCGGCGAAGGCCGCCTCGTTGCGCTCCATGGCCTCGATGCGCGCCGCAAGCCGGTCGCGCTCCTCGATCAGCCCCCGCAGCCGCTCGGCATGGGCGAGGATGTCGGCCATGTCGGCCGCGTCCGGCAGCGCGCCGTCGGCGAGCCAGGTGCCGGCGCAGGCCGCCTCCCACGCCTCCCGCCAGGCCGCGTCGGCGGCGCGTGCCTTGGCGAAGTCCTCCTCGCGCGCGGCGAGATCGCGGGCGGCGCGGACGGCGACGTCGCGGCGTTCCCGCAACCGCTCGGCCGCCTCGGCGACGCTCCTGGCGCGGGCGAGGAGCGCGGAAAAGGGTGCGTCCGGCATCGCGATCTCGGCCGCGGCGAGACAGGCGGCGAGCGCTCGGGTCGCCTCGCCGAGCGCCGCCTCGGCCTCGCGGACGAGTTTTTCTGCGCGCGCCACCCCGTCGAGCGCCGCGCGGGCCTCGTCGAGGGCGCCGACGCGCTCGCGCAGGTCGGCGAGGGGCAGGGCGGCGAAAGCGGGATCGGGAATGGCGGCCGCGATGGCGGCGGCGAGCGCCTCCGCCCGCGCGTCCGCCTCGGCCTGCGCGCGCTCGGCGCGCTCGTGCTCGGCGCGCAGCCGTGCGAGCGCCTGGTGGATTTCGGCGAGGCGCCCCTCGGCGGCGCCCGCGGCGAGGCGGCGGGTGGCGATCTCGTCGTCGCGGCGCAGCGCGGCCTCGAAGGCGTCGGCGCTGCCGGCGTCGAGCGTGGCGCGATGGGCGGCCCAGGCCTTCTCGCGGTCCGCGCGCGCCTGCGCCGCCTCCTCGATCGCGACGCTGCCGGTCTCGCGGGCGGCGGCGAGATCGGCCTTGCGGCTCGCGATCTCCGCCTCGCAGCGCGTCGTCTCCGCGGCGGCGCGGCGGCGCGCCTGCGCGATCTCCTCGCGCTCGGCGAGAAGCGCGTCGATCCTCGCGCGCGGCGGCAGGACGAGCGCGGCGAGGGCGGCGTCGTCGCCCCGCCAGGGCGCGAGGGCGGCGCGGCGGCGGGCGAGCTCGTCGCGGGCGCCGTCGAGCCGCTGGCGCGCGGCGGCGAGCGCGCCGACGGGGTCCTGCGCCTCGATGGAGGCCAGGACCTTCGCGAGCGCGGCGATCGCGTCCGCCGGCGCGGCGCCCTCGCCGTCGAGCGCCGCCTTCGTCTCCTCGGCGCGCGCTCGGGCGCTCTCGACCTCCTCGGCGGCCGTCGCCAGGCGCGCGACGAGCCCCGAGCGCTCGGCGGTCAGCCGCCGCAGGAGGGCCGCCTTCGCGTCCGGCAGGACGAGGGTCTCCGCCGCGCGGTCCTCGCGGCCGAGGCGGCGCACGAGGACCGCGATCTCGGCTTTGGTCTCATCGAGGCTCGCGCGCCGCCGGGGGAGGTCCTTGAGCGCCTCGTCGAAGCCGGACTTGCGCTCCTTCGCCTCGGCGAAGAGGGGCGCGAGCGCGAGCGCGTCGGGATCGACCACGAGCCCCGCGAGCCGCGCCTCGAGCTTGGCGGTCGCGCCCTGCGCCGCCTCGTGGCGCGTGCGCGCGGCGATCTCCTCGGCGAGGAGCCGCTCGTGCGCCGCCGCCCAATCGGAGGGCGGCTCGGGCAGCGCGGGCAGGCCGTCGAGCTCGGCCTCGATGCGGGAGAGACGCTGCGCGACGGGCAGCGCCCCGCGCAGCCGCTCCACCGCGTCCAGCCGCGCCTGCGCCGCGGCCGCCTCGCTTTGCGCCTCCTGCCAGGCGGCGAGCGCGCTCTCCTCCTCCGCGCGCAGCCGCGTGTGCTCCGGCGCGAGCGTGTCGAGCGCCTTGCGCGCCTCGTCGATCGCGTCGAGCTCGGCCTTGAGGTCGGCGAGCGCGAACTTGCGCGCGCCCGGGCGATGGAAGGCGTCGGCCTCGCCGGCGAGCGCGTCGAGGGTCGCGCTGAGATCCGAAAGGCCCGCGCTCGCAGAGAACAGCAGCCGTCCGAGATCGCCCTTGCTCTCGAGGATCTCCTCGGTGTCGTCGTCGAGGAGGAACATCGCCTCGTAGGCGCCGCGTGCGATCCCGCCGAGGCTCGCCTGGAGCACCGTCTCCGGCACCGGCGCGTCGCTCGCGTCGAGCAGCGTGCTCGACCGCCCCTTGATGCGGCGCAGCTCGAGCGGCCCGCCCTCGATCGCGAGACGCGCGCCGATGCACATCTCGCCATAGGCGTGGCGGAAGGCGAAGGGGGTCTGGTTGCCGATGCCGTAGAGGAGGTCGAGAAAGGCCGCGCAGAGCGTCGACTTGCCCGCCTCGTTCGGCCCGTAGACGATATGCAGGTCGGGCATGCCCGCGCGCGGCGCGCCGAAATCGACGACGCGGTCGGTGAACTTGCCGAAGCGGGTGAGGTCGAGCCGGTCGAGGCGCATCAGCCCTCCTCCCGCCCGCCCGCCTCGAGCCGCGCCAGCACGAGCGCGGCGCCCTCGGCGAGGAGGGCGGCGCGCGCGGCGGCTTCGGCGCCGTCGTCCCCGCCGAGGAGATCGCGCAGATCCCGCGGCAGCGCCTTGAGCACCTCCGCGACGATTCCCTCCGCCTTCGCGCCGAGCGCCGGCGCGGGCAGGATCTCGGCCTCGACGAGGCGGGCGAGCTCGGCCAAGGCCCCGGCATCGGAGGCCGCGCGCGCGGCGGGCGCATCCGTCTCGATCGTGTCGACGAAGACCCCGTCGAGCCCCTCCGCCGCCGCCTTCGCCTCGGCGAGCAGCAGATCGCGGTCGCGCAGCGCGCGGGCGGCGAGGCTCGGGGGGATGGCGAGGACGGGGCGCAGGACGAGGTGGCGGGTGGAGAAATCCGCCCGCGCCCGCGCGAGCGCCCGCGCCTGCGCCGCGACGAGGGCCTCCCAGCCGGCGATCTCGGCACCGTCTTCCGCGCCGACGCGCACCCGCTCGAAGCGGGCGATCGCGGTCTCGCGCTCCTCGATCGCGACGGCGCGATCGTCGCCGATCGTGACGAGGCTCACCGTCTTGCGCCCGCTCTCGCCGATGCGCCGACCCTGCGGCATGCCCGGCATCACGATCGTCGCGCGCCCGCGCCATTCCGAGCGCATGTGGATGTGCCCGAGCGCCCAGTAATCGAAGCCGACCGCCTCGAGCTCGGCGATCGAGGCCGGCGCGTAGACGTCGTGGCCCGGCGCGCCGGCAAGGCTCGTGTGCAGCATGCCGATGTTGAAGGCACCCGGCACCGGCGCCTTGAATTTGGGCACGAGGCTCTCGGGCGCGTGCGGCTGCGCGAAGCTGATTCCATGGATGGCGACCGGGAGCCCGCCCGCCTCGATCTCGCGCACGCCGCCGCGCCCGTCGAACAGGGTGACGGAGGGCGGCAGCACCAATTCACGCGTGATGCGCGAGGCGGCGTCGTGGTTGCCGCGGATGAGGAAGGTGCGGTTGTCTGCGGCGTGCAGCCGCGAGAGCTCGCGCGCGAGGAAGCGCGCGGTCTTCATCGAGGTCTGGCCGCCATCGTAGAGATCGCCCGCGATCAGGAGCGCGTCGACCCGCTCCTCGAGGCACAGATCGACGATGCCCGAGAACGCCGCCCGCGTCGCGTCCCCGATCAGGGCCGCGATCTCGGGATCGCGCAGCGCGAGCGAGCGCAGCGGCGAATCGAGATGGATGTCGGCGGTGTGGACGAAGCGAAAGGGCACGGGCGCTGGCACCGGGGGCTCGGAGGCGGCGAATCGCGAAGCGATCGCGCCATCCTACCCGCCGTGCGGACCGGCGAACAGGCCGCCGGTCATCGCCCCGTCTCAACCGACGAAGGGCAGCTTCGCGTCTTCCGAGAGGCGGACCTTGCGCAGGTCGCCCATCTCGAGGCGCGCCTCGAGGTGGGGCGCGTAGAGGCGCAGCTCGCGGCGCACGCGCGCCATCTGCGCGACCTCGACGGCGCGGGCGAGGCGCTGCCAGAGGCTCGGTCGATCGGCGGCGGGGGCGCTGTCGCGGGCGGCGGTGGTGGTGGTCAGGTTCAGAGCGTAGGCCATCTGTGGTCTCCCGGTCCGGCGTCCGAGCGTTTCCGTTGTTGCATCGCAAAATAGGTCAGCACTCCTGTCCGAGCTAGGCCGAAAGCCGCAGAGGAGACATGCGTTCTGCGCATGAACGATCCGCAATTACCCATCGGCATCCCATTCAGTGCATAGAAACGCGTCAAGTGCCCGCTCTCGCGGCAAGCCCGTTGCGCATCGGCGTGGTTGCGCTAAGCCTATGGCCATGAGCCGCTTCCAATCCTTCGACGACGTCGCCGATCCCGGCCGCGTCGCCCCTCGCCTCGCGGCGCTGCGCGCCGAACTCACCCGCATCGGGGTCGACGGTTTCGTCGTGCCCCGCGCCGACGAGCACCAGTCCGAATACGTGCCGCCCTGCGCCGAGCGCCTGGCCTGGCTCACCGGCTTCACGGGCTCGGCCGGGAGCGCGATCGTGCTCGCCGAGGAGGCCGCGCTCTTCGTCGACGGGCGCTACGTCCTCCAGGCGCCGGCGCAGACCGACACCGCCCTGTTCGCCATCGTCAATTCCGGCCAGACGAGCCCGACCGATTGGCTGCGCGAGCACCTGCGGGAGGGCGCCGCTTTCGCCTACGACCCCTGGCTCCACACGCTCGCGGACGTGAAGCGGCTCGAGGCGGCGGCGCAGGCGGCGGGAGCGCGGCTCGTCGCGCTCGACGACAATCCCCTCGATGCGGTGTGGCGGGAGCGGCCGGCGGCGCCGCGCGCGCCCGTGCGCCCGCATCCGGACGAATTCGCCGGCGAGACTCGCGAGGCGAAGCTCGCGCGGCTGCGCGAGGCGTTGGCGAAGGACCGGGTCGACGCGCTCGTCGTGTCGGACCCGCACGCGCTCGCCTGGCTGTTCAACCTGCGCGGGGGCGATGTCGGCCACACGCCGCTGCCGCTCGGCTACACGCTCGTGCCGCGGGAGGGCCGCGCGCTCCTCTTCCTCGATCCGGCCAAGGTGACGAACGAGGCGGGCGACGCGATCGGCGCTCTCGCCGAAATCCGCGCGCCCGACGCGCTCGCCCCCGCGATCCTCGCCGCGGCGGACGGCGGGCGGCGCATCCGGCTCGATTCCGCGACCGGCGCCTCCGCTCTCGCGCGCATCGTCGAGGCGGGCGGCGGTATCGCCGATGTCGGCGCCGATCCGATCGCGAAGATGAAGGCGGTCAAGTGCGACGCCGAGATCGAGGGCGCGCGCGCCGCCCATCTGCGCGATGCGATCGCCTTCGCCCGCTTCCTCGCCTGGTTTTCGCGCGCCGCGCCGGGCGATCTCACCGAGATCGCCGTCGTCGAGCGGCTCGAGGCTTTGCGGGCCGAGAGCGGCAAGCTCGAGGACGTCTCCTTTCCCACCATCGCCGGGGCGGGGCCGAACGGCGCGATCGTGCATTACCGCGTCACCCGGCAGACGGACCGCAGGCTCGGGCGCGACGAGCTGTTCCTGATCGATTCGGGCGCGCAATATCGCGACGGCACGACCGACATCACCCGCACCCTCGCCATCGGCACGCCGAGCGCGGAGATGCGCGACCGCTACACGCGCGTGCTGAAGGGCCACCTGGCGATCTCGCGCGCGGTCTTCCCCAAGGGCACGACGGGCGCGCAGCTCGACGGCTTCGCCCGCGCGCCGCTCTGGGCGATCGGCTGCGACTTCGACCACGGCACCGGCCACGGCGTCGGCAGCTTCCTGTCGGTCCACGAGGGGCCGCAGCGCATCGCCAAGACCGGCCACGTCGCGCTCGAGCCGGGCATGATCCTCTCGAACGAGCCGGGCTACTACAAGACCGGCGCCTACGGCATCCGCATCGAGAACCTCGTCCTCGTCGAGCGCCGCGCGATCGACGGCGCCGAGCGCGAGACGATGGGCTTCGAGACGCTCACGCTCGCCCCCTACGAGCGGGCGCTCATCGACCTCGCCCTCCTCGACGCGACCGAGCGCGCCTTCATCGACGCGTACCACACCCGCGTCCGCAACGCCCTTGCCCCGTTGGTGGACGGCGAGACGCGCGATTGGCTCGAGGCCGCGACGGCGCCGTTGTGAGGGGGGCATCCCTCCCCGGAGGGGAGGGTGGCCTCGGAGCGAAGCGACGAGGTCGGGTGGGGTCCGGGTGGTGGTTTTCCTGGAGGCGTCGTGCCCCACCCGGCCGGCCTCGCTGCGCTCGTCCGTCCACCCTCCCCTCCAGGGAGGGAGATCACGCCGCCGCCGGCTTCTCTCTCCCGGCGCGGCGGACGAGCAGCATCGCGACGATGCCGATATTGAGGAGGTTCCAGGCCGCGCCGTTTAGGAAGGCCATGGCGTAGGAGCCGGTGAGGTCGAAGATGTAGCCCGAGAGCCAGCCGCCGAGCGCCATGCCGACGATCGTCGCCATCAAGACGATGCCGACCCGCTCGCCGGCCTCGCGCGGGGCGAAATATTCGCGCACGACGATGGCGTAGCTCGGCACGATGCCGCCCTGGAACAGGCCGAACAGAGCCGAGATCACGTAGAGCGAGGCGAGCCCGTCGAACATCAGGTAGAGGACGAGCGCGAGCGCCTGCAGCGTCGAGCCGAGGAGCAGGGTCGCGAGCCCGCCGATGCGATCGGCGATGAAGCCCGAGGCGACGCGGCTGACGATGCCGAGCCCGAGCATCAGCGAGAGCATCTGCGCGCCCGCCGCCGCGCCGTAGCCGAGCTCGCCGCAATAGGCGACGATGTGCACCTGCGGCATCGCCATCGCCACGCAGCAGGCGACGCCGGCCGCCATCAGGAGGATCATCAGCGCCCGCGGCGACAGCCCGAGCGCCTCCGCGCCGGGCGGGCGTGCGGCGGCGACCGCGGCGCTCGTCGAGACCGGCGGGCGGCGTCGGAGCAGCAGCAGAAGCGGGATCATCGCCACCAGGACGACGACCGCCACCGTGTAATGCGCGCTGCGCCAGCCCGCGCCCTCCACGATCGACTGGATCAGAGGCGGCCAGACGGCGCCCGCGAGGTAGTTCCCCGAGGCGCAGATCGCGACCGCGATGCCGCGGCGGCGCACGAACCAGTGCGAGATGTCCGCGATGAGCGGCCCGAACGTGGCCGAGGCGCCGAGCCCCAGAAGCCCGTGCGCGAGCGCGAACTGGAGGAGGCTCTGCGAGGCGCCCGCGAGCGCGTAGCCCGAAGACAGCATCAGCGTGCCCACGAGCGCGGGGGCGACGATGCCGAAGCGATCCGAGATCCGCCCCATCACCACGCCGCCGAAGCCGAAGCAGAGCATCAGGAGCGTGTAGGAGAGCGAGGTGCCGGCCCGCGAGGAGCCGAATTCGGCCTCGACCGCCGGCAGCGCGACGACGACCGACCACATCCCGACGCCGCCGATCGCGGAGAGGAGGACGCAGACGGACAAGCGCCACCAGGCGGCGGAGGAATCGACGCCGCGCTCATCGCCGGTTTCTGTCGTGTGCGTGCGCATCCCCCGTTGCTACCACGCCGCGCAGGGCGACGGGAAGCGGCGAGCCCGCGCGGTTTCGCGGCTCCGGTCTGAGCGTTCGCCCCCGTGCTCGCAGCCGCCGTCAGAGGCGCCTGGCGACCCAGCCGGCGAAGGCGTCGGCGACGGCCGCGGCGCGTCGCGGCTCGGCATCGGGGAGGTACCAGGGGCCCGATTGCCCCGCCGGCAGCGAGACCACGAGCGGCACGCGCGCGATCACCGCGCCCTGCGAGACGAGGAGCGCCTCGCCCTCCAACGTGTCCGCGGCCATGCTCGCGCCGAGGCCGAAGCCGAACCGGTCGTCCGCCTCCGGACCCGTGTAGATCGGCATGAAGAACCGATCGAGCCGCACCACGAGGCGGGCGCCGCCGCGGGCGCGGCGATCGGCGAGGCGGCTCGCGAGCGAGCGCTGGAGCGCGGCCTCGAGCAGATCGGCGTATTCGCGCACGCCCTGCGCCCGCAAGGGGGCGGTGTCGATCTCGATCG
>JARWLF010001422.1:0-10296 GCA_029853055.1 Scenedesmus sp. KT-U | reverse complement strand
TAGCCAAGAAACGGGCAGAAGCAGCAGGCAAGGCAGCTAGTCAACCAGCACATACAGTGCTTGTGCCCAGCAGCTAGAGGCAGCCGGCCTGATCATTTGCATTTTGAGCCTGCCGCATGGCTACTTGAAGGGTGCTGCGCATGCAGCTTGCCCTTCTAGGAGTCGCATCTTGTGCACACTGTAGACTACAGTCTATAGTATGTGGGAATGCAGCTGATGTGTGGTGCAGCCCGTAAAAAACTGCCAGGTTTTCTCAACACACCACAACTTCACGTTTTCCTTGTGGACGCAGAAAAAAACGGGATAAGCATTTGGAAGTCATGCCACGGCAGATCCGGTGTTCTACAGCATCACTTTGGGATCGTGACTCGATAGAGATCACTTGAATGACGATGTTGCTTGCACTTCAAGGAATAAGTTGCTGCGTTCGGTGGGGAAGTGTTACGTCTGTAGTGCCGGTGTTCAAACCTGCAGCTGTGACCAAGACACGCCTACTTACGCATGGGACGTGCTTGTGGAAAAATCTTAGCTATGCTGAAAACTCTTCAACACCATCCAAACTGCCATATTCTCCCACTGACTGCATGCATGTCAGCAGACCCGATGACTGAACCTGCTGAAGCAAACGGAGCGCAGCACACCCCGTGATTTGCCAGCTCTCATGGAGTGGAAGCATGGAAGTCTCTCACAATGTTTCGAGGGCACGCAGTCCCCCAAAAGCAGTCAGTGCTCTGCAACATCTGGGCAAGTGTGACAGCAAGCAGGGAAGCAGGTCACAGTATTCAGGCGCACCGCTAGCAGCTAGCAGCTGCCCTTTTGCTCCAAGCATCCCACAGTATGTTGGACTGTCCAGGTGTGTAACAGCAGTAAGCGTCAGGTCAGGATCAAGGCTGTCTGACCTGACTTCGCTCATTATGTCATGAAGTCTAGTGCCAGCAGTGTGGGTGCCATGCCCACATACAGTGCGTGCTACGGTCCTCGTGCTGTAGTCTTAAGCAATAGTGTGTATATGTGGCACTTGCAGGACATCGCGAGTGGTAGATCAGATGCAACCTCCTGGCAATGATCTGGCAGACCTCAGAGCAGCCCTCCATGATGCTGGTGTGCATACAGAGCTCCCCCTGCATCATCACAACAGCAATACGCAGCAAACAGATAGCAACTACAGACTGCAGCAATTGAGGCACAACATGGACATGCAGCATAAGGCTGTTTCAAGGGCCGCTGCAACAACTGGTTCTGCTGACTCGTTGGACCTGAACAGGCTTGCTGAGGAGCTGCAGCAAAGGTCTGGCAGGCTATCAAATCTGCAGATGCGGCAGCAGATGATAGATGCACAGCTGATGAGTACAAGGCCTTCTTTCTCAAGACATGGCCGATCTGCAGGTGTGTGAAGGCTGCAGCACAGTCACTCCACGAGTGCATCATATAATCGGCATAGTTGCTCAGCAACCTATTCTGAGCAACCAACCTATTGACCTACTGGCGAGTAATCAGCAGGCAGCAGGTATATGCAGACCATCATTCTCGCCATGTTCCATGTGCTGCAGGTTCGATACCTCTCAGTAAGAGTCAGGAGATGGCAGCAGCGACAGGCATACCCACACTCGAGCGCCCAGCTAGCAGCAGCTCAAGTGATAAGGTGAGCGCATCTTCACGGTGTCATACGATCCAAACACATGTCAAGAACACATGTTTCCTTGACGTAGTATTGCATACCTGCAGAAGGAACTCAATTGATCGTCGGCAGGTTGCCAGTACTGATGAGGTGTCAAGCTGAACATGCACATCTGTGCTTGTGCGTCTTCAGGCTGTGGCACCTGTACAGCAAGCTGGGGTTGTGTCTCCACTGACCTCACAGCTAGTACGGCTGCAGGAGAAGCTGAAGGCGGCTTCAGCAGCCAAAGCAGCATCAGGGTCTTGTGCCTTGAGCAGTAGCACAGAGCAGCCGCCGACACCAGCGTTAGCACTACCTGCAGCACAGGTACCGGCAAACCCAGCTGCTGCTTCTGATACACAGCAGCTTGCAGAAGCGGGCATGGCACAGCTGCAGGAGATGACCCAGCTCAGCCAACAGGTGTGGCAGGCTCAAACAGCAGCTAGCGACCAAGCTGCTGCAACTAGGGCAAAGCTACTTGAGCTACGAAGCTTCTTCCAGCAGCACCCTGAACTTCACAATGCAGCTGCTCTGCAGTGTCTAGTGGAGTCAAACAAAGAGCTCAAGAATGAACTCTTTGCAACAAGGCAGCGGCATGATTTCACATTGCGGCAACTCCGTGAGCAGAACAACACACCAGTGGATAAACGGTATGCGGGGCTGCAGCAACAAGTACAGGAGCTCAAGGATCAGTTGCATAAGAGAGACGTAGCCCTGATTGCTTCAGAGCAGGACAACAGGCCGCTGAGAGATGAGCTTGGAATTGGCCCAGCCAGCATTAACTCATCGCCTCGTGCCAAGATGATTGCTGATGCGAAGCAGACTGACCGTGGCGAGGTGTCGGGGGTGCAGCGCCAGCTGACCTATCACAGAGAAGGATCTTCTAGTAGCTATAGCAGCAGCAGCCACAGCAGTGTCAGTGGCGATCATACAGCCAGTGGCCAGTGCCAGCAGCAGCTAGACAAGCAGGAGACCCCCGCTGTGGTCATCAGGCAGATGACAGCTACATTTGAGACAGCTCTGGCAGCCAAAGAACAGCAGGTGCTGCAGCTCCAGCAGCAGCTAGATGAGGTGCGGAGTGCAGCTGACAGCAAGCAACGAGGTGAGCAAAGGCATTGACTGTGGCATGCTCATTGGCATGATGTGGTCTCATGGCAGGGCCATGGAAGGCGGGGTTGTATGTTTATGTGTCCCAACTTGCAACTATCTGTTCGTCCTGAATCATACCAATCACATGCATTGGTAAGGCTTGGATTTCAGCCCTGATCACAGTGCACGCGTAATCCTTTATACACACTTACTCTCTGGGTGCTGTGTCCTTGTGCTGTAATCAATATCATAGTTTGAAACTGAGATGACTGCTGTGTCTGCACCCTGTTGCAGCATGTCATCCCACAGCATCAGTCAGAGCACATCAGCGTCAACGTTTGTCACATCAGCCTAGGACTTTAGACGAAGCTATACAACAAATAGCATCACTGAACGAGATAGTAAGCCAGCAACAGGAGCAGCTGAATGAGCAGGAACAGCAGGCCATCAGAAGAGCATCAGAGTGCGAGACAGCATTCAGACGTCAGCTGGAAGTAGAGAAGAAGCAACATGAATGCACCAGGGCCAACTGCAAGCTCATCACAGAGCAGCTGGAGCAGCTACAAGAGAGGTTGACCAAATCTCAGGAGCAGCAGCTGCAGCTGCAGCAGCAGCTTGAACAGGCCACAGATAGGTTGCAGGAGGTTGACTCTGCGAGTCATGCTGGTAGGCAAACCGAGGTCGATCACATTCGCCAGCTGCAGCAGCATGTGCAAGAGCAGAAGCAGCAGATAGGGCAACTGCAGAGCTGCATACAAGGGCTGTATGTTATGATTAGGAGTGCTGGCAAGCTAGTAGATACAACAGCAGGGCATCAACATCAGCAGCTGCAGGGGATGCAGGATCCTGTTCCACAGCTCTTGAAAGACAGCGTCAAACAGTTGCTGGCGGATGCAGCTCAGCAACAAGCCGCTGCGTCTGGCATCTCCATCGTCCAGAATGCACTTGATGGAGACCAACAGCAGCAGCATACAGAGTTGAGGCAGCTCAAGAACCAGCTGCATAACCTACAGCTTGAAAACAAGCAGCTGCAACGGGAGGTAGACAGCTCACTGGCTGTCAAAGAACAGTGTGAGCAAGAAGTCAGGCAGCAGGCGTTGCGCATGCAGCAGTCTGCAGAGATGCTGATGCAGATGAAGGACTTGCGGGACAAGAACCAACAGTTGCAGCAGGACGTGACGGCCCTGCGGGCCCAGCTGGATAAGGCACTGCAGGAACAGCAGCTGTCCACCGCACACCTGGAATCCTGCAGGCAACAGCTCACAGAAGCCAACCAGCATGTTGCAGACTGTCAAGCAGAACGAGATGTTCTGATGGACAGGATCCGGCAGCTGGCTGACAGAGCCTCTGCTGCTGAAGTCAGTGGTCGGGTGACACCTGCTAGTGCATCTGCTTCTGAGATGGTGCAGCTGCAGATGTCTCAGGCGTGTGCTGAGCTGAACAAGCAGGTGTCAGTGTTGAGCAGGGAACTCAGTGAGAGGGAGGTGAAGGAGGAGAGGCTGCAGGTTGTCAATGCACAGCTCCAGGAACGTAATGCGCAGCTGCAGGAGCAGATTAGCAAGCTGCAGGTAAGCACATGTATGATCGAAAGTGCACCATACTGGTCATGTTGATATATTGGTAAAGCCCTCACTCATGACGCTAGATGCTGTTATGCACGTGTACGCATAAGCATAGCATTGAACTGCATACAAGTCTCCTCGAGCAACTGCAAGCACACCGGCATCATCATGCAGGGGGAGGCTTGTTGGCAGCTGCTTAAAGCAATACTGTAGGTTATCCTCAACTGACAAGTGGCATATCTGTGCTGGGGCACTGCACGCTATGGTCTAGTCAAGGCGTACCAATCCTGTTTTATGACCTGTTTGCTGGCATGTAACGCTTGCAGGGAGCCGCTGATGCAGCCTTCTCAAGTGATGCACCTCACATACAGCAGCATGCCATCCAGCAGCACTTGCAGCAGTTGCAGCAGCAGCTGCAAGAGAAGGAGCAGCAGTTGTTGGACTTGCAAGCACAGCAGGATTCATCAGGTTCTCCTGAGAATGATGTATCTCTGGAGCAACTGAGGGCTGAACTTGCTGACAGGACTCAAGAACTCATAGAATGGCAGATACATGCAGATGTAAGTGTGTTTGCAGCAGTCATTAGCTACCTGCATCTTGCCAGCAGTGGCATGTACGGCACACAAATGCTGTTCTGTTTGCTTCATGCAAACTATGTCTGTGCAGCAGGCAAGCTTGCGTTGTGCCACAAGGCAGTGATGTGATTGCAACAAAGACTTGACCTTGCCAGCTGCTATTGAGGACTAAGCCTAATGTGTGTTATATCTGCAGGCTTTGGAGAAGGATCTTGTTGATCTCAAGGAGCGCGCTGATGCCGCAGATAATCTGCAGGACCAGCTTGATCAGCAACAACGGCAGATGGCAGTGTTGATAGCAGATAAGGAGGAGCTGCAGAAAGAACTTGAGGAGACCAAAGATAGAGTAGCTCAGCTGGAGTTTGACCTTCATGGTAGGAAATGGTGCAGTAACAGATCCTGCTCGCCATCATTGCTGTCCCTGAGCACACTGTGTTTGTCTGATGTGGATGTTGAAGTAATGTTGGGAAAAGTGTCACAGCATTGGTTACATTTGTTAAAGCACTCGTTACAGATGTGCATTGTATCCGGTTATCTCTTCTGCATGTTTCAGATGCTGGCAAGGACCACAGCGCCCTGCTAACGCGTTTTGAAGCTGTGAAGGCTGAGCTGGCTCGTGTGAAGGATGCAGCAGCAGACATGAAGCTGAGGCTGGAGCATTACACGGGACCAGCAGGACCTCAAGGGAGGATAAGACAGCTGGAGGCATCACTGCAGAATGTAAGTGATTTTGTAGAACAGAATTCGTTCGCTCATGCAGGCACTTGGACCTATCTAGACCTGAGAAGCAATGGATGATAACCACTGCGTACTGTCAAGTAGAAGGATGTCAGGACATGTCAGACACAGCCACAATGTTATGGTCCTTTGCGGTGTAGGTATGTGGCCTCGAAAAGTGTCTGTTGATAGTCAGGTTCCTGATGTGTTGTGGTGTATTTACAGGTTCAGCGCAAGTATGAGGCTGCAGACAGCCGTGCTGCTAATGCTGTTGCCGAAGTGAAGGACCTCAGACAGAAGTTGAGCAATGCCGAGGACTCAATCATGTCGCTAGAGGGTCAGATCAGTATACTGGAGAAAGAACTGGCAAAGTATAGCCAGTGATGCTCATGCTGCAGCAGGGAACAACAGTGTGAGAAAGACATGATCAACATGCAAGCAAACAGCACAGCTTCACAATAAGACTGAGCGGTAGTGTGCATGGTGCCAACGGGTTGATTTGTTCACATGTTGCTGCGAGGCTGCTTGCGCAGTATCTACGGCTTGTGTCTATGCACAGTTATTGACTGCTCTCACAGCATTGCAGGTTGATGGACCAGCTGCCTAAGACTGATTATCGGCCAGCTACTGTTTGCATATGAGGCCTTAGTTACTCGACATTGAGGTTACTCTGTGATCCGGTATACTGTCTCATCTACATGCTGCCGAGTGGCTGGTGTCAAAAAGACAGGAGGGCAGGTGGTGTTGCTCTGTCGATGCTGGTTCAGCACTGATGAAAAGGGAGTGGCAGCTGCAAGTGCGCAATTTCCAGCAAATGATAGTATGTTCGCATGAATTTCAGACGGGACGCATATGGAGTTGCTGTAACCATACAGGTTGTTGCCTCTAAGCTCTGCCCGCCCGTCACGGACCGGTCCATGCAGCTGCAGCAAGGAACCATCGATACGCATCATTGATGCAGAGATATGCCAAGAAGATGCGGCAACACCATTAAGTGGCACGCAGATGCCGAAAGAACCGTGCTGTACAGCGCGATTCCTCTGCTGTCCTTGCACAGAAGCTGAAGCGCTTCCGCTGCTAGACGCAGCGCATCAAGTATTCTGCCAAGCTAGGTATGCACAGTTCCTTGGCGTACATGCAGCAGCCAGTGCTTGAGCGTCAGCCAGATAGAACAGCAGTGAAGTACCAGTGCTGATCATACCGGCATCCTGGCCAGGATGCAGGCCCAGCGAGCGCAAGTTGCCAAGTGTGCACCTAATGGCAGGTAAACTATAATTAAGAAGCAAAGCTGTGTTTTTGCTGATTGATGGCATTGTGGTCACAGAATACTCGTGGAATCGGTTTGTTCGCCACGATAGGATACATCGAAGCGCATTGTGTACCAGGCATGCAGCAGTTGCGTATGAACTTGTAACACATCGCAGTAACGTGCTGATACGCTGCTGAACGTCAAAGGTACTGTTTCCTGTTGGCGGGTTGTCTGCTGCTGCAGGAGCTGCATCAGGCCCCGCACATCACTCAGACAGGGGGTGCAGGTCAAGGCTTCTGCATCAGTAGCAGACTTACAGAAAAAGTTTGGTAAGAATCATCAGCTACCTCTCAACAGCAGGACCGTTAATGGACGTTGCCTGCAGCCTGCTGGAACTCACGACCTGCAATCTTGAGTGGCAGGAAGCAGCACATGCATGCGCAAGCATTCTTTGAAAACAATGACACAACTGGATAGTCATACGCTGAGCTGGCTGAGTGTGTTACAGGTATCCCTGGCAGTGTTGAGTTTGTTGAGGGTCAAGGTGGTCTGCCCTCTGTGCTGCTCAAGCACGTCTGTGGAGCCAGTGCTCAGGTGCGTGAATACAACAGACAGTAGTAGGTAGCCATCATCTCAGAGGCAATGCATGTCAATCAGCATGTGCATTTGAAGTGTAAGCACACCTCAACACATCGTCAGGCAAGTCATTGTTGTTGTGTGTCAACAGCTCTATGTGCAAAGCACACTGCAAGCAGCAGTAGCACCTGTCTTGGCTGGCAGCAGTAGTTGGTGAGAATTCTTCTCGGATTGCAACAATGCAAAGTACGACTCTCCTGTTCACTGCTGCAGCTGCTGATTTCATCAACACATAGCATAAAAACCCTGGTGTATGTACGAATGCATGCATGTACACAACCTCCAGGTGTATCTGTATGGCGGCAACATCTGCAGCTGGAAGCAGGCCTCAGGTGATGAGGTGCTGTATGTCAGACCTGACGCAGTTTTTGACAGGAGCAAGCCTATCAGCGGAGGTGAGGGAGTGTCCTGTAGATCTCATGTTGTGTGATGGAAAGAATGTTGTATGACAGTAGACAGCTATGCAATATGAACTATGTGCATTATCTATCTGTCTGTCTTTTTGCTGCTGTTGGCGGTGCTGCTTGAAGTAACTCTGCTGCTGTACTTGATGTTGTCGACTGTGATGGTCGCAAGGAGTGCTGCTGATGTTTGTACCGTGCTGTACTGTGCTGTGCTGTCTTGTCACCAGGTGTTCCTCACTGTTTCCCTCAGTTTGGTCCCGGAGCAATGCAGCAACATGGATTCGCAAGAAACCTCGACTGGCAGGTCAGAATGCCACGCACAGACACCTGATGGGCTTGTACTGGGCCGCTGATGAGTAACTGTTGATCGCAGGCTGCAATGCCCTTCATGTCTTGTTTCCAAGGTGGTGGAATGCCATAAAGCACATTCTGTTGGTGCCATCTTCTGACATGCAAAGCACCAATTGCTGCTGCTGCTGCTGCTGCTGCTGTCTGCTCGCCCTACCAACGTCCGAACACATACAATGCATGACCACCAGGTTGCGAGCACGTCTGCTGACTATCAGCCTGATGAGCGCGACCCGGAGGTGGAGCTGGTGCTGACGGAGAACGAATACACATTGAAGATGTGGCCTTACAAGTTCAAGGCGGTGAGTTTTATCCAAGACTTGTAAGATACAAAGTCACTTGACAGGTTTCACAGTATTAAAGAGTAACAGGATTGACGCAGCGAGGGGTACTGTTGCATTCTTGGTAGTAGAGAGACACCACACATACGCTTGCAAAGTTTTGAAGTCGCTGCTGCTTGTGGTGGTGGTGGTGGTGGTGGTGGTGGTTGACCATAAGCTGATGTGTGTTTGCAGGTGTACAGTGTAACCCTGCATGGGGAGCAGCTGCGCACTGATCTGCGTGTCTTGAACACAGATGACAAACCATTTGAATTCACAGCAGCACTGCACAGCTACTTCGAGGTCCTGCATGTAGACAAGGCCAAGGTAATCATGGTTGGGTGCTGTGGCTGACTGCTGTGGTCTGGTGCAAAGATGGTATGTATTTTTGGCTATCTTCAGGCAGCGTGTTATACCTACAAAAGGAATAGCTGAAAATTGCATTACGATCATTGTCATATACGACGTATGTCATATGTTATATGTTATTTGCAGGTCACTGGTTTGAAGGGTCTAACATATCTTGACAAATCCAAGGACCCCCAGAACCCTGATAAGAATACCGAGGGTCGTGACGGCGTCACATTTGGCAGCAGTCTGGTCGACAGTGTTTACCTAAACGCACCGGAACATGTGGAGCTGGAAGTCGGGACAGGTGAGGGTTTTGTTATGATATGTTACAAATACTATAATCATGTTATTCCGACTGAGGTATTAGGCGTAATCAGTAAAAAGTGTTATGTTAGCTGTGTATGATTGGACGTAACCATATTGGCAGTGCTGAATGTTGATGCTGTTTGTATCTATGATGCACTGCTCCAGGTGCTGCCATTTCTATCGATGCTTCTGGTTGGGAGGATGTTGTTGTGTGGAACCCTCATCTCACTCTGAAGGACAGTTACGAGCACTTTGTGTGTGTTGAGAATGCCGTTACTAACAGAAGTGTGACAGTCAAGCCCGGGGAGTCGTGGAGGGCAACTACAAACTTCCAGGTGGTGGATGTGGAGCAGTAGTGTGTTTCTGAGTTACAGCAACAACTAGGGTAACAATATGGTAGTCACTGGATTCTGTTGCACTGTGTTACGGACCGGTGTGTCTCCGGCGGTAGCTGGCAGAATTCATGGGGTAGAGGTCTGTTATCAAGTAGCAGCAACTGTTTCGGCCATCGTGCACCATGCGGCGCTAAATCGAGCAGTGCGTTGGTAATGATCTTTGCTTACGGTCATAGCCTGACGGTCAGACAGTTTGAAAGGCATCTAAACTTTTTCAGCACCGACACTGTTGCAGTCGGTGCAATCGGAACATGTGTAGGCGACCTCTACAACGATTTGGTTCATTGCTTTGGATGGACAATCCACTATATCTGGCGGCACACTCGCCGAGTGTTTGAGCTTTGAGAAGAATATTTTCTATAGAAGTAAAGGATACCCACAGATGATGCGGATTTGCTAGCTCTCTTGGTCCGTTCGGTCCTCAACAACCTTGACGCGCCGTGACCGTTCGATCGCTGGTGTGCGAGAGTCCTTGCACGAGGGAACAAAAGTGCAACAATTTAGTCTCGCTGTATGGAGCTAGATTGTAGTGCAAGTCACGGGTTTAGTACTAGCACTACACCGTCCCCATCGGGGTTCGAACCCACGCCTCCGGAAGCACAGCACATGAATGACGCTGGTTGCTTACCCCAAATTGGACGGTGATGCACTAAGCAGCAGTGCAAGCATATACATAGCATCTTACAC
>JARWLF010001421.1:0-10297 GCA_029853055.1 Scenedesmus sp. KT-U | reverse complement strand
CTGTTGTGAACTGTGCTGCTCCTGGTACTGCTGCTGCTGCTGGTGTGATGCCGATATCAATGGACAGAGCATCGTACCGCACTGGAGGCCGGCCAGGTACAAGAACACGATGAGCCTGCAATCGTACCAGCAGCAGCAGCAGCAGCACAACAACAACGCAGCATGGTGCTCGCTGCCTTCCTGCTCAACTGAGCACATGTGCTACAAGGGTACAGAGATGTATCATACACAGCGACTGCTATGATATGTGTGTTGGATTTCAGCCTCACCAAAAACAGGGGTCCAAGTGTTGCTCATAACATACTGCTATGCTGCACACAATGTCCCACCTTGATATCAATCCCCTTTGCTTCTGCGTGTATGAGCCTTGCTCGAGCAAATGTAGCAAGTCGGCACAGGTCAATATGACACTCATCATAGCTGTAGAACCCAGACACGTACCCGGGCAGCATCCCACTGCAGGAACAAGCAATGCTGTTGTTACATATCAATGTTACATACAGGCTGTACAGCATACAGCCGTCCTGCAAGCTATGCAAACCTCCACATGCCTGTTGCTATGTCGACTGCTGCTGCTGCTGCTGCTGCTGCTGCTTTATAGTGAAGGGCAATGCCATTATGCTGAACGTCTTCTCTTATTGAACTGTTGTTTATTGACACTTACGAGTAAGGTGTGTGCACATCTCTTGTGATGAGTGTGAGTCTGACCCCTGAGGGTGTGAGTGACTGCTTCATGCCCCAGGACCTCAACACCTCAATGTGGCTGTGGCCACCACCCAGGAGAACAACATCCTGATGACAAGGGGAGGGAGTGGAGGGGGGAGTGGAGGGGGGAGTGGAGGGGGGAGTGGAGGGAACATACACCAGCAGCAGCAGCAGCAGCAAGCTGGAAGATGACCTGTTGGCTGTGATACATGTTGGGATATCAGTTGCTGAGCTGTAGCTTTGGTCTTGCTTGCGCTAGAAGCAGCACGCTGTTGTCAGTCTGGATATCCAGCAGCTTGTTCAAGAGCAACGGCAACAGTTCCACCCCGCACCAATCCAGCACGATGCAGGTTGCTGCAGTGTAGGTTGACTATCTCTCAAGTGTCATGAGGTGTGCTGCGTGCTGTCGTTTTGAAGAGTTGCTGTTCTGCAGGACTGCTGCTCTTACTGTAACACTTACTGCAGCACTCTCCATTCAACACTTGAGCAGCAAACTCAAGCATGAGGCGTACCTTGACTATTGGCGCCGGATACATCTTCAGGTAGTACGTGATACTTGCTACCTACATCTGAAGACGACACATCGTAATCATCCGGACCTTGTAGCTGAGACCTCCTGCTGTCAACTTGTTGCTCTCTGCAGACGGTGCTCAGCAGACCATCGAAGACCTAGATATGTAGTAATGGTTACAAATAGATACTGGAATTCTGAACAAGAAGGTGCACTTGGCATTCAGGCAAGATCGGCACTACTGCCTGTCCCGCATCAGTGCCTAGCATGGACTGGTGTTCCGATGGAAGGTGACAATCCAGTGTTCTAGTGACATCGATACGTACATAACTTCTCAATACTATTTGTCTTACAGTGTAGGATTGAACGACATATCGGGGCACGTAGACCGGTTAGGTCATTCCGCACACCCGTCAGCTGGTGATATTCCCGCTCTCCTACCTTCAGATGGTCATACCTGTATTTGTTTTAGCGTTTGAAGCTATACTGTCAAGGGTTGCAGGCTCTGCGAAGAATTTCGCAGAGGCGCATCCTGCTCCAAACCGTCTGAGGCGCGGTGGACATATATGTCCAATCTCACGTTTTCTCACAGTACAGAGCCTCTAGTGGTGCTGCAAAGGTAGCAACTCAGAGACGTCAATACAAGGCTTCAATGTACTTGCATGATCGGCTTTATGCGGCTCTGTGCTGGTAGCAACAGCCCAGCAAAGTGGCCGGGTGGCGCAGTTCCGGTACAATTGTGAGATGAACTTACTGTAAAGGCAACAACTCAACCCAAAACGTACACAATCAACCTATAATATATGTCTTTTCCTGTAATTCAACAGGCAAGTGGAACATACGCTGTCACAGCGCACCATGTCGCAAGCAGATCGACACCATCATGACTTTCATCCGTGGCAACACATCACGTGGCAGAACCTGCCGTTCATAAAAACGCTCATTGTAATCAACATGCAAACCTTGATGTGAACATCAGCAGCCCCGGTCCTACGCCCCGCCAGGTGTCAGATAGGCTGGCAGTTTAACAGACACCCCCCCTGTCAGCGGATCATAGCTCCTGATGCTCACGTGACACCCGGGGGCGAAGAAATGACGAACCTCGTCAGCGGTCATACCACTGCAGATGCTGGAAGCCGAAGAGCCAAGATACACATGACTAAACCTCAAGCTACCATCATCATCATCATCAACATCGTGAACTCTGTCACCAGCTGTATGAACTACTTCTGCAGGTGCTGATGTGGTGTCAGCCTGCTGTTGCGGCTGCTGGTGATGTTGGTCAGGTGCTGTCGTCGTGAGCTGCTGCCAAATCTTGTGCAGCAGGTTTTGTGGCAGCAGCAGTGGCAGCAGCAGACTCCTCTGATCAACGAACATCTCATGCACCTGAAAGTAAGTACCATTCAGCGGGAATGCACCTCGCACAGCAGACAACACGGGGACAAGCAGAATGCCACGGACCTCACCGCTGCTGCTGCTGCTGCCATGTCTGCTGCTGCCAGCAGCAGTGAGGTGATTGCTCAGTGCTGTTGCTGTTGCTGCTGCGATCTGCTCTTTCTGAGCCAGCAGCTGACAGTGGGGGATTGCCAGCACACGTGACTGCTGCTGCCGCTGCTGCTGCTGCTGCTGAGGCTGTGCTTGTGCTGCCACTAACTCAACATGACCTTGTACTGCTGCTGCTGCTGCTGGGTGTGGTACCACTGGTTTGGGCAGTGCTGCCACTGCTGGTGCTGCTGTGGCAGCAGCTGGAGCCTTAGGCCTCCTGCGCTTTGGTGTCCGCTGTTTTGATTGCTGCTGATGCTGCTGCATCTGCAGCAGCAGGACACTTTCTCCACCTGGGGGTGCTGCTGCTGCTGCTGCTGATTGTGCATTTTGATCGTCATGCATCCCCTGATACCCCACATCCCAGCCAGGCCACCACTGTTGCGGATTGCTGTTGTCATACCACTGGAACCACTGCTGCTGCTGCTGCTGGTAGTAGTTATGCCACCAAAGAACCTCATCCGCTGTCAGTTGCTGCTGCTGCTGCTGTTGCTGCTGCTGCTGTCCATGAGCTGCTGCTGCACTCATGTTCTGCCATGTCAAACCAGCATAGGCTTCAGGCCAGTGCTGCCAGTAATCAAGATGGTCTCTGACACTGCTGCTGATGATACCATCACCAGCAGCAGCAGCAGCAGCAGCAGCAGCAGCAGCAGTGTTATCTTGCTGCCAGGTAACATCATAAGAACCCAGATCTTGACATGATTCATGACACATGGGGTCTGGTGCTGGGTCTCCTGCTGCTGCTGCTGCAGCCGCTGAAGGTGGTGGTGGCTCTTGATGTTCCGCTGATGTCTGTTCATTCATGACCCAGGGAAGATGATCCAGTGCTGCTGCTGCTGCTGACAGCAAATCAACATCTTGCTGCTGCTGCTCGGCTTGCTGCTGCTGGTCCACAAGCATTGGCGCGACAGCAGCATCTGAAGTCTGATTGCCCTTTGCAGACGGTGTGTTATACGCCTCAACAAGCACACCATCATCTGCTACTGCTGCTGCTGCTGTAACTGTGAGATGTGTTGGTTGTGTCTGCAATGAGCCTGGACTTAGCCCTGCTGCTGCTGCTGTCACTGCTGCTGCTGGAGCTGACAGTTGTTCAGTGCTGAAGCCCAGATTGCTTGCAGGAAATGGTCTCACACCTGCTGGTTGCTGCTGCTGCAGCTCAGCAGCATTCTCTGACAAGTTGGCAACTGGCAGATTGTCAACAAGCATGGGCTCCTTCTGCTGCATTTGCTGCTGCTGCTGCTGCTGCTGCTGCTGCTGCTGCTGTTCAATCATGCATTGTCTCCGTGCAGCAGCAGCACTGATGCTTTCCTTGTTGACACTCACCAGCAGCAGCAGCGGCACCTGAGTGTCACCTGACACTGTGGGTGGAAGATAATCGGTTGGAAGATGTAACAGTTGTAACACATGTGACGTTATTTGAAGACCAACAGCCACACGCCGGGTTCTGCTGCTGCTGGCAGCAGTCAGTGAGGTCCGGCTGGGAGTCACTGCTGCTGCTGCTGCTGCTTGCTGCTGCTCAGTGGCAGCAGCAGCAGCAGTGTTATGTGCTGCTAGCGTTTGCATTGCTGCTGTATATGCTGTAGTGACCAATGCAAATGCTGCTGCTGCTCCTGACAGTTTGCATTTATCAGGATGCAACAGGACTGCAAGACGTTTGTAGGCGGCTTTCACGGATGACTCATCAGGGAGCTGCTGCTGCTGCTGCTGCTGGACATCCTTTGTGACATCTGCGCTTGCATCCATGGTCTGACCTACTGCTGCTGCTGCTGCTGTGTCAGCCATCCCAGTAGCATGCACAACCGAATCATCCTGTGTATCTTCCTGCTGCTGCTCTAGCTGCTGCTGGCTCAGCTGCAACACTTGCCAGAACCAATCACTGCTGCTGCTGCTCGCAGGCTCTGCAGCTGCTTCATGACATTCATCAACTTGTGCATTGATGACGTTCATACAAGCTGTCACACCATCTTGTGTACTTGCTGCTGCTGCTGCTGCTGCTGCTGCTGCTGCTGCTGCTGCTGCTGCTGCCACCCCTGTCACTTGATGTGAAGGTACTTTGATGGTCAGAATGCGAGTCAGCTCCTGGTGTTGCTGCTGCAGCAATGCGCTTTGGACTGCTGCCTCAGCAGGGCATACAGCAGCAGCAGCAGCAGCACCCCTGTCATCTGGCAGCTCAAGCACTGTTTCTGTCGTCTTGCTCAAAGTGCTTGCATCACTTGTCAGTGTCCCCTGCTGCTGCTGCTGCTGCTGCTGCTGCTGCTGGACATCGTCGTCTACTGCACCACTGCCCCCAGCGACCGCAGGCATGGCAGCAGTGCTGGCAGCAGCAGAACTGCTTGCGGTGTCCTTGCCCTGCTGTTCTATCAGGTTGCCATGTACAGCTGGTATGACACCTTGCTGCTGCTGCTGCACCTGCTGCTGTGAAGTTGCATTGCTTGGTAAGGCATCGACCAAGTCTTTCTCAGTGTCATCAACAAGTCCAGCAGCAGCAGCAGCATTGCCCCAGCCATGTTTGGTGTCTCTCCGCCTGCTACTGCTACTGCTGCTGCTGCTGCTGCTATTGCTGTAAAGCTGCTGCTGCCGGCTGCTACGTTGCTGCCGTGGTGCAGCAGCAAACAAAGTGTCAAGATCTTCCATATCAACGTCAGCTGCAGCAGCAGCAGCAGCAGGAGCAATCCTTACATTACTGCTGTTACTACTGCTGCTGTACTCCCAAGGTATGCTAGTGTCCAGCCACCATGCTGCTGCTGCTGCTGCATCAATGGAGCGAGAACGCTTGCTGCTGCTACTGCTGCTGCCACTTTTCCTGATGTTTCCAGCAAAAGCATCCACAGCAGCAGCAGCAGCAGCAGTAGTAGCAGTGTTGTGCATTGCATTCTTGTGTTTTCTCTTGGGTCCCCCTGGCAGCAGCCTTGCTCCCCCTGACAATGCATACTCACAACAGTGCTGCAGCGGACATGCATTGCAGTTTGGAAGCTGCTTGGTGCACAACACCTGAGCACAGCAGCAGCAGCAGCAGTAGTGATCCCCAGAGACATGCATTGCATCACAAACAGGTGCATCCTTTTGCATTGTCTCAACAACAGTGTCATGCTGGTGTGGAAGTCACATAGTGCAAGTCAGCAAAGCTACCTACAGCAGCAGCAGCAGCAGCAGCAGCGTCCCATCACCTGACCTTGCCGAGTGTTATGGCCAGGTAATGCAGCTCATACAGTTGAGTGATACCAGCAACACGTGTTAATCTGTCCAGAAGATACTTGTGAACCTCAGGCTCAGCGGGGTAGTTGTCCAGTGACTCCAACGCCTGCTGGGCCTGCATGATAATAACAACATGTTATAACATATGTTTGTAACAACATGACAATACCCAGCTAGCACCACTCTGAATATTGCTGTTGTGACTACCAGGCTAAGCAATGGTTGTCGCTTGCCCTTGCAGCAGATCGCAGCATTTGGCACAACCAACTGATACTGCACTTGAGAAGAAACAATGCAAGCACAATGCAAGCACAATGCAAGCACAATGCGAGCACATTGCAAGCACAATGGCAGCACAATGCAAGCACAATGCACGCACAATGCAAGCACAATGCACGCTGTTGTGTACCTGTAATGGTATCCAGCCCAGTCTGGCTGATATTCTCGCCACATTCACATCCACGGGAAAGTCCTTGACACCCAGTGTCAGTAGGTTCACACACGCCAGGCTCTTGCGACCAAGACCTACCACACTGCTCAACACACCACCAGCACCAGCAGCACTGCTGCCACGGAGCCACTCAAGACTGAGTCGAGGATGAGGGTGATGGCTGCTGCTGCTGCTGCTGGCAGCAGTGGGGTTGGAGGTTGGGAGTGCATTGCTGCTGCTGCTGTTGTTGATGTGTGAGTGTGCTGTAACATGAGGAACTTGCATGTATATCACACTGCTGCTGCTGCTGCTGCCGCTGTTGTGCTGGCTGCCAAGGACATCAGTATATGGCTCAAGTGTCCCGTTAGTCGGGTAAGGACTGAGAAGTGCAGCAGCAGCAGCAGCAGCAGCAGGAGCAGTTGCTTCCACTGTGTGCACTGGCCTCTGCGGGTTGTATTCTCCAGTTGCAGCTGACAATTGTGGCTGCTGCTGGATCAAGGATGCATTGAGTGGTGTATCTGAAGATGCTGCTGCTGCAGCTTGCGGTTGTGCATTACCCGGATATTCCTCTCTCAGAGCCTTTCTGACTGTCTGGGATCCAGATTCAGGAGCAGCGGCCAATGCTTCCACTGCGGCAGTGCTGTCAAAGGGTGCGGATATCAGTGCTGCTGCAGGTTGTGTTGCTGCTGCTATTCCTGCTGCTGTATGTCTTACACCATCATCAGTCTGCATGTTGGTTTTGCTGGGTTTCAAATGTTGATCAGCAGCTGATGCATCATCAGGAACTGGCAGCGGCTGTACTGAGCTGCCAGCTAATGCTGCTGCTGCTACTGCTGCCACCGCAGCCCTCACAGCAGCAGCAGTGGCAGCAGCACTGGTTGACTCCGAGTCTATCAGCTGCTTGCTGGCTGTCATGGACCTGGCTGTATGAGACTTGTGGCCCAGCTGATTAGGTGCAGCAATCTCTGCTGCTGCTGCTGCTGCTGGCAGCAGTGTACTGCTGTTGTGGCCATCTATGTCAACACTTGGCGCAGGTATCAGTGCTGCCTTTTTGCACATCAGCTGCACATGTTGATCTGCTGCTGCGTCACAACCACCGTCATCATCTGACACGTCACTTTCTGATGTAACAGTTGTGTCGGTTGTCAATGACATGTTATCTTCACTGTCACTGTCTGTTACACTTGTGTCTCCTGCACTTCCTGATTGGTCTGTCAGAATCTCGGGACAATCTTCGCCACCTCCAGCTGCTGCTGCTGCTGACATGTTATATTCATAATCAGGGTTTACTGCTTGACTGGAGTGCCGCCGTCTACGCGATCTTCTCAGCCCTCCTACTGCTGCTGCTGCTGATAGCATCTGTGGATCATCAGCTGCACCTACAGCTGGTACTATAGCGCCAACGCCATGAGCAGCCATGTCAGTGACCTTGGCAGCAGCAGCAGCAGCAGCAAATGGTGATGGTACACTTCTGCTGATGTCATCATCATCATCATCATCATCATCATCATCACCACACTGATCAGCCCATCTCACTTTCTTGTGTACTACTCTCACCCCAACAGCAGCAACAGCAGCAGCAGCAGCAGCAGTACTTCCTTCAGCTGTGCTCTTGTTGCTGTTCCTGGTACTTCTGCTCTTCTGCTGTGCTGCCACCCTGCAATGCGCTGCTGCTGCTGCTGCTGCTCTTTTGGATCTCTTTGTCCCTGTGATGTCTGTTGCAGGTGAAGGAGTTCCCTTAGCAGCTGTCACAGGTCGCCGCTGCTTAGTGGATCTGGTCTTTGTATATGATGCAGCAGCAGCAGCAGCAGCAGTATCCACCACCGTCGCATTGATCATCCTGCTGCGAGTCACTCTACAGTGCATACTGCGAGTTATCATTCTGCACCTGGAACCCTTACTGCTGCTGCTATGCCGCATTGCTGCTGTTGAAGGAACTGCACGCAGCAGTTTGGTCCTGCTTTGTGCTTTCTCTACACCTTCAGCATTCTCAACCGCGGATCCCAATCTGCATCGTGAAAGATGTCTTTCATCACCAGATGCAGCAGCACCAGGCAAAACCTCAACAGCAGCACCGTCAGAGCTGGGATCATCTGCTGCGGCAGATCGATTGCTCTTCTGCTCCCCATCTTGGCTGCAACGCCTTGATGGTGTTGGCTGCATGAGCTGTATCATCATCAGCTGGTCAGGCAGCAGGTTTAACTCACGGCTCAGTGAGCGGGTCAAGCAGCGTCTGGGGTGGGGCTCCTTACTGCTGCTGCTGCTGCTGCTGCTGCTGCTTCTAGTGCGTGAAGCACAGGACAAGACAGCGCCCTCATCTGGCAGCTGAAGGCTGCGCTTACGTCGCTGCTGCTGCTTCTGCTGCTGAGGTGTTGTGGGGGCAGCTATGTCAGTCATTGCTGGTATGACAAGCTGCCGGGGAGTAACAGTGCACCGCCGCACATTAGTAATGTCGTCATTGCTGCATTGCTTGCCATCAGCAGCAAAAGCAGCAGCGGCATGCTGTTGAGCCTGATGCCTTGTGCTGATTCTGGTCTGTACACCCTTTGCTTCCAGGCTTGCACATCCACCTGCTGCTGCTGCTGCTGCTGTTGTATCTACTTGTGATCTCATCAGCTGCTGCAGCTCCCTGTTACAAGTTGTCCTGGTCTTGGCTTTCTTGAGATCACAAGCATCATGATGCGTGACATGATGGTGATGATGATGATTGTCAGCAATCTGCAATTCCGCCGCACTCACAGCAGCAGCAGCAGCAGCAGCAGCAGGAGTGACAGGTATGTCCAGGCTGGGTGTTGCATGATCAGGACTACTGGGAGCTACTGGGATGTCTGATCTTGATCTTAATCCTGATCTGCTGCTGATCAGATCTGATCCTGCTGATCCCTGATCTGTTGTGATCTGATCTGAGGAGTGATCTTGTGATCTGAGATCTTTGCAAACTGATGATCTCTGATCAGATCCAGTGTGATCATGACCATGATGATGATCATCAGCAGCAGCAGTCAAGCCCAGATCACGATCTGGGTCAGGGACCTGATGATCGCTGCAGTGTATTGGACAATGATCAGCAACATCACCACCAGCAGAAATGCCACTGGTGCTACCAAGGCGACTGGGATCCATGTTATTGAAGCTTGCTGCTGCTGCTGCTGCTGGTGTGAGTGATGTGGGTGTTTTCACCGCCGCTGCTGATGATTGACCATGATCTAACAGGTTCAGCTCAGCCAAGGCTTGTGAAAGCGACACAATGCTGCTATCAGTGTCTGATGCATTGAAGCGGTCACTGGCGTCAGCAGCAGCAGCAGCAGCAGCAGCAGCAGCAGCAGCAGCAGCAGCAGCGGCACTGGCAGCTGCATGCTCCTGCCGTATGTCTTCAGCGGCAGCGTCATCACCATCTTTCATTGATACGTTATTATCAACAGGCTCTGCTGCTGTTTCTGCTGTTGTTTTTGCTGTTTCTGCTGCTGGTGCTGCAACATCATCACTGTGCAATGCTGCCTGCTGCTGCTGGTGCCATGTCTCCTGCTCCTGCTGCTGGTGATCAACATCAGGATCGAGATCAACCCTGGCTGTTGGTGTTGGTGTCTCTGGCAGCGCTGCTACTGCTGCTACTGCTGCTACTGCTGCTGGCGCCTCAACAGCAACATCAACACCTGGGGCCTGATCTAATGCTTGTGTTGCCTTGTCAGCTGGTTGGTGCTGCTGGTTGTTATGCTGTTGTCCGTCTGATGTTATAACACATCTTGAATCTGCTGCCAGCTGTCTCAGGAACATTTGAATACGTCTTGATAACACATCTTGGAAACCCCTGACAGCAGCAGCAGCAGCAGAACAACAAACAGCAGCAGCAGGTTTAGCAACAGCAGCAGTGCTTCAGCTCACAGCACAGCAACACCTTGAATGATGGATGATGA